>JAAXYX010000610.1:0-34417 GCA_036851915.1 Ptenothrix huangshanensis | reverse complement strand
CGCATATCATTCATTTGAGAAGGGCCAACTGTACCACATTTAATTCTGCGATTTCATTTCCCCGGATTTCCATTGGTAATCACAATCACAAATTCACAAGTCATGTTTTACTATTAGGAGGACACTATAATCAAATATGCACGTACAAGATGAATATTAATAATTATTATAATTTTAGCACTGAAACCGTCCGTATATTATGTATATCATATGGATGTATACAGATAGTCAACTACGCAAGAATGATACTACCAAAATTGTATTGTGTATTTAGTTTTGTTTATGCAATTATGTTTGGTTACATCATGACTTTTTATAGCACATTCACAAGATAGACAGGATTCACAAAAAATATAGTTATCCATTTTATCTGTCCAAATTTTAATTCATTTTTATTTGTTATGATTTCTGCTCTATACCTGTATTGTTATAACTTCGTTTATTATCCTTTTCACGCACTGGAGCATATCCATCTGCAGTCGCGCGTAAAGTGCAATAATTTGCAAACACATGATAAATGATTATTATTAATTATACATACCGCAGATTCATTATGTCGTATATAAATGTGTGTTTTGAGCTCTGTGACTAACTAGTCACAATTCCTAAATTGATTACGAATGACTCAATGAGCAGAGCAACATGAGTGTGTGAAATTAACAAATGTATCAACATAAAATGACAATGTTTTCTTGTGTTTTTTCCATTTTTCATGTAGTAGGCATGTTTATTTAATTAGTTAAAGTTGACTGTCAATCAGCTGTCAATCAGTTCCTAAATGGTTTGTGAACGTTGTCTGATAGTGGAGCCTAACATCTCTCATAAACAGTTTTCACAATATTCCAAAAATAAACATATATGTATAGCTACACGGAATAGTAAGGTCAAAAATAATAATTATTACATTACTTCAAAAAGCTTTACATATCTGTACTAGGTACCTTATTAATATTTTACGGTTGAATTTGTAGGTACTAGGTATCAAAATAATTGCTGAATCTTCATCGTAAACTTTTACATGACTTAATGTATTTGTATAATAGCAAAGGCGCGACAACTAACAATAAACGATGTTTCAAACGCAAACCATGACTTTTTATTCATTCTAAAGTCTGATCGTCCTGCTTAAATTGTAGCAAAAATTTAGTTACCATGATTTACATCATTTAATTGACTAGTTGAACGTAATAAACATTTAACAGTTTTTTAAAATGGATTTTGTTTAAATTAATGTTTTGGTTTACCTGATTTTTTTAAAAAAAACAAATTTAAAAACGACTCATGAAATAATAATATGAAAGACGCAAATCAATGCACTTCTTTTTTCTATGCTTCCCACTTCCCACTCCCACTAATTAAGCCACACTTGACCTGGACCTAACTGAATTCCTTTCACCTTGTAAATCTCTGATCCCCCTACGGTCCTCCAGAGTCCGGTCCGGACTCTACCCCTTGATTCCCTTTGTACAGAGGGTACTTACACCCGTTTAATTTTACCCGTTTGACTCTACACATTCCAGTACTCCAACCACACGTTGCATTTTGCATAATTACAATTGCACAATCGCACATTCAGCTCGTTCAAAATTTTCTAGTAGACTACGTTTACTTTACAAATGGAAAACCAACGCAAAGTAATTATTTCTATTCCTGCAAAAAATATTTCAGGAAATGCACATGGATGAAACGAGGAAAATATTACATTGCACAATAAATTCATAGTTAATTACATGTCTGTATGTAGCTGGTGTGATCATAATAAGTGGCTGCGAAGGCGACAATAAACCACAAAACGTGTGTGGCTACACTTCACCTCTTAATAATGAAGCACAAGAAAGGGTTCATCAAAGCCAGAGTTCGTTCAGAGAAAAGGTTGCCAACTGGAACTTGGTAGTGAATCAACATCAGAAGATCCTCGAAATGGCATAATGACAGACGTTTGTAATTATTTTTCAACTTAACCAATATGTTTAATTCTGGCGCTGATCGGCGCGGCCTGATCTGTAATTGTTGCAAAAAGACCAATTGTACGTGTCCTAAACCTCAGAATACACCTTGTGGCATCCCAACTAGTATGCACCATACCCGCTGCTGGATGAATATCACACCCTCAACACCTGAAAAACCAAATCGTTTTTGCTATCAAAGAAACTGGCTATGTTTTCCTCCGAGTTGTTGCCCACGCTGTTCCAGGGCTTCAACACCCGCTTGTAGTAGTAGTTGGCCCCGTGGAAGTCGGGGTAAAGATCTCACGTGTGTTCCAACAGCTCATATTCAGGACTTACTTTCAACCTTACAAAATCTTCGGTGCGGACAACCAAAGCAACAGGGCGCGTTCAACTACGAAGGTTTACTGTACCACACTCAGTCGACGCAATATACTAATAGTGCCACCAACCTAGGAGCGGTAGCGAATATACGACAAATCAATACAACAACAGGGAATGTTTGCGCATCAGCAGCACTTGGCCAAACAGGAATATCGCAAAACATGGAAGATAATAATTTTCCATCTGGCATACGTACGGGCTGCGCGTCACATGGTTGCAGAGATAGTGGCCCCAATTGCAATCAAAGGCCAGATTATAGGAATACGAATCTTACGGTACAAAGATCTGTCGGTATTATCGGACAAACAGGATTTGCCGTTCAAGAATATCTTAGACCGAACAGCTTACCAACTACTCTTGCCAATCAATACTTTTATGGTGGAGTTCCTCCGGAGCGTCGTCAAATTTATCAGCTTCAGCAACTACAACAGCAGCAACAACAACAACAACAACAACAAGTATGTCCCACTGGGGTATTGAGTCAGCACATAGAGTCGTATCAATCGACTCCTATAGGACAGTCGGGGCTCGTATCGATCCGCCAGCGTGGTGGATGTGGGCAGCCAAATATTCTCCAGCAGCAGACCACCACTGCTGCACAAAATAATCTTTCCCATCAGCTCTCTATTTCCGCAGGTCAACCACATGCAAATCCTTGCATAGGAAGTCAGATTTTTTCCAACCAGCAAAATCTATTCAGTCAGACTGGAATTACAGCGTTACCACAAATTGTAATGTCAACAAGTTCACATAGAAGCACTCAGGGCCAGCCACCTTTGATGCAGAATTTGCTTCAACTAAACAATGAGGGCAACACTGGTCCAGTTCGAGTGGCAAGCCTAACATTAAATACTTCCAACGTTGGTTTTTCGGTAGTGAACCAAGAGCAAGTGGTAGCGCAACAGAGTGAACCACTTGCATCTTTTGATCCTCAACCACAGTGCATTTCTGTGGCCACGGGACCGGGACCATCAAGTCTTGCCGCCTGTACGAGTAAGGTGTTGAGTACGAGGATGACCGGTGGTGCCTCTTGTCCTTCGCCCCCGAGTATGGGGAGTCAAATTGTAAAATCTCACAGAACTATATCTTACATTACACAAGTCCGTTCTTCACTGAGACCGACACCATCCATTCAAGGAATCAAAATTCAAATTCCCCAAGTTAGGATTTTACTTGTATTCACACTAAGCAGTTTTTTTTACAATAGGATAATAACTAACAGAAAAACATTAATTTCTTTGCTTTTTAGAATGCTCCATGCCTTGTTGAAAGTAAATTCACTCAGATTAATCAGTTAGAAAGCCCTGGTGGCAGCATGAATTGTTACACACAAAAGAGCGTGACCAGCACTTTGGCACAATCGACCTCTGTACACAATGTCTCCGGAAATACGGGAGTGCAAACTTCTTTTACTGGATCGATAAAACGTTCAACTGAAATTGTACAAGAACCAGAGCTTCTGATCACGGTAGTTGGGCCGCCACCGCGTCCAAATCCACCGGGTGTGATTACTACCGGCTGCACTCGTGTTAACAACAATGACCGTCCAGCTAGGATCGAAACAGCTAGAACGAACTTCAATCCTAATGGAAGTGTTCCTTTTCTCAAAACAACTACCAGTTCTACGACTATAATTCCTGTTCAGCCATCATTTTCTGCTCATGGGAGACTAGAAGCGAAACCTTTAGGACCTGGAACTACACGACTTCAAAACGGACCAAATCCTAGAATAAGGGTGTAAGTTTTCGACATGAAAACTAGCTTCGAAATTTAAAGTTTGCTCGGAATATATAGAAACAAGAATTAGTTGTATGTGTGCTACCACCACGCTCAGTTTTGTTTGCTTCACTCTATCCTTCCTTGTAGGCAATCAACTGAGCCACCTTGTTACTTGTTACCACCCCAGTCCGATCCTCACGGCGACAAATTTCACGCAACTAAAAGCCCAACTAATAACATTTATGGAGGCATATTCCAAAATCCCCCGAACGAAGTCCAATATCAAAATAGACCTCTAAGTAGTGTCCAACATCCAAATACGCCCCCTGTTGAAATCCAATATCAAAGAGACCTTCCATTCGGAGGTCGATATCAAGCCACAGCCCAGAACGAAGTTCGACATCCTAGTAAGTTTTTTATCGACGGAATTCAATATGTTAGAAAATTTCCAAGCGAAGACCAAGCGCAACGTATGCGCCTATTCGTAGCCCGCGATCAAAGCTTCGGTTCGAACGGAAACCAAAATCGAAATTTCGGCCCGGGAACCCAAAATCAGGGTTTCGACCCGAACTGCACCCAAAATCAGAGTTTCGGCCCGAACGGAACCCAAAATCAATGTTGGTGCCAGGAAGGAAACCAAAATCAAAATTTCGGCCCGAATGGAACTCAAAATCAATGTTGCTGCCAGAAAGGAAACCAAAATCAAAATTTCGGAACGAAAGGAACCCAAAATCAATGTTGCTGCCAGAAAGGAAACCAAAATCAAAATTTCGGCCCGAAAGGAACCCAAAATCAATGTTGCTGCCAGAAAGGAAACCAAAATCAATGTTGCTGCCAGAAAGGAAACCAAAATCAAAATTTCGGCCCAAAAGGAACTCAAAATCAATGTTGCTGCCAGAAAGGAAACCAAAATCAAAATTTCGACCCGAACGGAACCCAAAATCAATGTACGAGCCCAAAGGCATATAACAATCGGTCTATGAGCCCAAACACGTGTAACAATCGATGTATGAGCCCTGCCCCTAAAGTAACAAAAAATCGATGTTTGAGCCCAAGCGCAGCAGCAAATCAATGTCGCTGCGCTAGCCCATCCACAAATCAAAATAGATGGTCATATTCAACCGGAGGCCAGTGCTTAAACTTTGGTCAATACCAAAGTTTGAGCCCAAGCAGTAACCAATGCCAAAATTTTTGCAGTCCAAATTCGTGTCCTAACTCACCTTTTCCTCAGCCGAGAGCGTATCCGTGTGGCTTTGCACGCCAACCTTCCCCAATAAAGAATAGATGCCCTCCTCTAAATCAGCAAGAGTTCGAGTCAGGGTCTCCACAGGGTTGCTGGCATACAGATTTTGGGGAATCAAATCAACCCCTCACCGTCACTGGGAAGTTAGTTCATTTTGAATGTTTTTAATCATTTCCCATAATAGAAATGAAACTAAACTTTTGTAGCTTACATGTACTACTTGGTTGTGAATATGTGTATACTGTAAAAAGTTCAATCTATAATACTTGCACGCCTGCCCCAATGCATCTCGAAATTGGAGAGAGAATGACGCACCAGGAACTAATCTTGAACGCAAGATGCGCAAGAGATGCATTGGGGAAATTTTTAAAAATAAAGTGTTTACACTGTAGGTAGCGGTAACTATAAATTTGTAACCGTTTCTTACTGTATCAGGTCGTTTAGAAAAAGATCCCGTTCCAAGCGCAAAAGAAGTAACCGCAAAGTAACCCTTAATTGTTCACTATCGAAATTAAAAGAAATGTACGACCTTGAAAATGATGCCCCAAATAATAATGATCAATCACAAAAGGGTAACAGATCCCTGACAGGGAAACAACAAACTAAAAATGCTTCAAGAGAGCAGTTCGACAGGCACGGCCAACCAGATTTCGAAAATGAAGAGATAGAACTAATGGTGCCAATCGGACACAGAACTGCAGGTCATTCACCACGAACTCGTGCATTCTTAAGTCCTCAAACGCGTAGAAGACTTGATGGTACTTTGTATCGAAAAAAGCCCAAACAAATGATTTCGCTGAAATCTGTTGACCTTGCAAAGCGCACGCCATGCCTGGAAGATTCACCAGCTCCACAAAATTCAAAAGTGAGACGAGGAAGAAAATGAAAAAAAAATCAATATTCCAAAAATAAAAACGCATACATACAGTACCGTACATTAAAATGTAATGCAATCCCAAAGGAAGGTAGGTTAGGTGGCGAATGATATCACAATGTATGTGAATAAAAATTTAAAGTTTTTGATCCTTCTTCCTTCATTCACTGTTTAATTACATTTGCACTCCTTTAAACTATCAGTATAGAAATTAAATAGTAGACATCACACGTAGGCAAAATAGGTTATTCATATATAGGTAACGTGTAATGTGCACACATTTTTCAAATAAATTTTAATTGATCAATAAACATAGCTTTCTTTGCACATTACATCATGTTAGTTAGTTGCTACCAGTCAGTGGGGATTTCAGACAAACCTGATCCTACATACAACATCGAGGTAGAGGAAGATTGCAGAAGCTTGTTCATTTTCTCTTGAGTTGTTCGTAATACTTTGAGAGAAGTGGGCGAACTTCTTTTACGCCTGTAAGAATTATTGAGTTGACTTGGGTTACTGGCAATTCGCATAAGTATTTCATCATTTACCCAAACAACACCTTGCTGAACTTCGTCACGTGCATAATCTTCAGAGATGTGTGAATAATAACGTCGACGGTTTCGCTGGAACGAATTCTCTTCTAAGATTTTCTTTACTACATAATCTAAGATATCTTCCTCGTTCACACTTAATGCTTTCAGTTTGTCCGCAGGTAAGAAGACTGTTAGGTGTCCTTGGTATGGGTAATACTAATGAAATTCACAGAACAATGAACGGAAGTTAATCAATAACATGATATAATCGCGAACTATAATGCAATTATTTTGACTTGAGGGAAAACTGAAATTTAAAAAATAAAATACAAATACCAACGACAAGAAAAATAAGTGCCAATAAGCCAATAATAAAATAGCAAACCGTCAATTAAGCGTTTTATTCGTACTTACAAAATATTTGAAAAGTCCAGCATTTTGGGGAGAAAATTTTAAATCGAAACCGAATTCCGTGTCTGAAAGCAGGGTTTAGATAGAAGAAACACTCATGCATGATAGAAGTACTTAATACTTAATAAACGCTCAAGAACATTTTCATAACCAAGGAAGTCCAAAAAGAAGTATGCATCCTACTTTTTGATATCAGTATATTATTTAATCGTTTACCTCTACCACGGGGAACACTCATAGGTGTGGTTACTGGCTCTTGAAATTCATTATTTTGAATATGTTGAAATCGATTTTTCTCATTCGTCTTATTCAAGTACATTGCTGCAATGTACAGGTCAATAATGAAAAGCATTCCTATGAGAAGGGATAGGGACAATAACACGTGTTCACGATACATAATTGCTTTGCTGGGTCATCAAATTATTAAAGCCAGATCCGGAGGCAGAAGAGTGCACAAACTAACACAACAGCACCAAGTCAGTCGCGTGGTCGCCTCGCAATCAGCGGAATAAAGCAAATTGTCAATAATCGTTAATCAAGGCAAGATTCTTATTTCAAAACTGTATGCGTATTGGTAACTACATAAATTGATAAAATGATTTCTAGAATAATTTCATAACGGAATCACATTCATTGTAAAAAAAAAAAGCTTAAAACATTTTACTTCTAAAATTTAAACGCCTCATCGTTTGAAAATTGCACAATATGTAAATAATGCAACAAAAGTTTTTGTTCCTGGCTTCCTATTCCTTTCCTAACCTTACAAACTGCTTCTTCTTGCTTTAACGTATCAGGTACCTTACACACACTCTTACAGTTTATGTATTAATAATTAAATTAATTTATATTAAGTTTTTCGTTTTAATAATTTAGGTAGCTATACTTGAATCGTACTACACTTCATTCATATAGGTCAGCAGGGACACTATTTGCTTTTTGACTCGAAATTTGTTTATTTGAGGTAGTCTACCTGGTGAAGTGGTGATCTGCTTTATATCATATGAATGAAATGTATAAATTTAGTATGCAATTTGATTTAAAATACTAAGCTTCCAGCATTCTAAGCTACCAGAGATAATACCCTGCAATCGATCGAGATCGAGATATTATAGCCTTATTCAGTTTACAAAATTACAAACTGTGAAAAAGTCTAGCTACCTTGCATGCAATTAGTAAATCGCATATCGCATCATCATCACAACAGCATACTATACACCACGTTCACATTTATTTATTAACCAGAGAGATTATTTACTTTCGTTAATAATGATTGAGAAGGTAAAATAATATTACTAAAACTAATAATTTTGCCCCGAACGTTTCAAAAATCTCCTAAGTACAAATAAATAACGACTACCGCCTGTCATAGTTACATCTTTTATTTTTAGAATTCCAAAAAGGTTGAACTTTTAGAATTTAGAGCATGTTTGATCGATACTATTACAAGGAAGTTCGTGGATAGAAAAGATTACGGATATAAAAGAGTTTGAAGATGAAGATAACATTAATCCCATTGAATAGAAGGTGGGCAAGAACCTTCCGTGCTACCATTTTTCGATTGCACTACCAACATTATACACTCCATCTAAGAGTTCCATTAAGGTGTTCTGAATTTCTCCATCCCGACCGGTGGTTACATAGGTATAGATAAGCACGCCAAAGAAACCCCAAATGCCAAAAAATGAATTATCAGCCACGTTCTGATTCGCTTGCAAGAGATCTAAGATGAATAGAAAAAAGAGAAACCAAATGGAAGTAGGAACAGAAACGTGGACTCTTAAACCTTATACATGAGCAGGTACTAAAAAAAGTAACTAATTTAGATACTGAAGGTTTTTTAGCAGAGTAATAGGTACTGTACATTCATGTACATATAAGTACTTATACTTGCATTTTAAATACCTAGCTACATGCAAATTTCCTTTTTACCTTTGATGATGGATTACTGTCGACAACCATTATCATTGAAGCAAAAAACTGAAGACAAGCAGCCACGATGACTGCAATAATGCATGAACCTATCATCATCATGGCAGGATTAGCTCGTCTCCATGAAATCCAAGCGTCTTCCCAACTACGGTGAATCACTGTGACAGATTGAGGACTGGGTGCGGACGCATTGAACCAGTTATTGGCATTGGAAAATGTAGGATTTGAAATTGTAATGCCACTTTCAGAGTCAGTAATCCTAGTTTCGTTGTACCTCAACTGCTTTGACAACGTCCAGGCTGTTGCAAAAACAACGCAAATACAAACGATCTGACAACAAGGAGTGTTCCCAAAAGTAGAAGTTGTAATTAGTTAACTCTTTAGGCTATTCTTATTATGTACATAAATTACCAGTTTTGAGCAAAATAAACCCAGACTGAACCAAGTTACCTATAAACTTACCGACGATATGTATAATGCTAGCAATCCTCAATTTTATCTTTAACTTCATTTGTATCAGTCGTCCTCTACTATCTTTCCTCAGGACGAAGATGAAACGTTTCATAATTGCAAGTCTATTCGCAAACGTCGGTCTTAGTAATTCGTATAAAAAATTCTATGCTTAAATACAACTTGTCATTTTCAACTCAATAAAGGTGACAAAGGTAATTACTTATACTGTATTATTAAGTTAGCATTATTGTCGTCTTCATTATCATGCAGTGTTGATTTTGCCCTCGCTATTAAGAGTTATAGTTAAATGTTCCGATGCTGTATTTATGACGTGATTTCACAATCATTTCAAAGATTTGCTTCTTTATTGGTAGTCTAAATCATATATGGTTGCTGTGTAATAATTATATGGTGTAAAGCTATTGCAGTATGTATTAAGTCATAAGTAACCATTCCTCGTGCAACGATGATAATTTGAGCATGACGATATAATTACAAGTCTACATGTATTTTTACACACAAGAAACCAATTGTCCGGCTTCTTATTTGAATTCAGTAATCAGAAGAATTTTGAACTCCACATCTATTAGTCGTCATTTAAATGCAGCATTATTAATATATTAAGCATGTTAAAATTTAAAATTTCAATCTTTATCATATAAATGGCTTCCAGTACATTCTGTATTTTTGACTAGTGACTAGCTATCTTATTCAAGTTTTGCGTGATACTTAATTATGCGATATAATGAACAAAAGTTTTTAGTCCTAAGCTAAGCAAAATTGAAAACTGAAACTTTTTCCTGTTTTGTCGTCTTCGTTTTATAACTCAATTGATGATGGATACTTCATACGTGGAACACACTCCTGAAAGGGATGCATACATATATATATGTAAGTAGATGCTCTTGAAATTAGCTACTCGTGTATTGCGTAAGATGTTGCTGAATTGTTATTTTACTACCTATATACATTCCACGCTAATAATAATTTATAGTATTAATGATATTTTACCCATGTTTTACGTTCGAATATTGGATTTATCATTAGATAAAACGTACATGATATGATACCTATCAAACTCGGGAAACTAGTTTCAATCAAATCTGTGAACAATCTTTCGCTACTTTGAAGTACTTCGAACTATACAAATAGTTACAACTATAAATAACTACAACATAGTACGTAATACTATTATACTCCCAGTATAAAATGTACACCATTTAAAGAATGTTTACCAAACTTAAATTTCTGTACAGTTTGGCGAGTTTTACGACGACTGTGTTACTAAAACGTTTTATTTTGCATTCGGAAATCAGTGAAATCTTAAATTTAGTGTACGCAACTTGCATTATTTGCAATGTATTCGTAGAATTCTTATCACTCACTTGCTTCTTCTCAAGGAACTGAAAATTGTCGTGGGAAAATTAACCCTGCACCGAAATGCAGCCCGTAAAATAGAAACATTAATCCCATTATTTGTATTTTTTATTTGTCTATTAAATAATAATATATCTATAATTGATGTATATAGTATGTGATGTATATGTATGTATGTATATATATATCAATTTTTTTTAGTGTTTAATCTGTCTTCATAATATCGTCTTTTTTTATTTTGTATAAACTTTACCTCTGTATCTGCATAGGAAAACTAAAATAAGCTGTGTANATCTATAATTGATGTATATAGTATGTGATGTATATGTATGTATGTATATATATATATCAATTTTTTTTAGTGTTTAATCTGTCTTCATAATATCGTCTTTTTTTATTTTGTATAAACTTTACCTCTGTATCTGCATAGGAAAACTAAAATAAGCTGTGTAGGCAATTGCTCAACTCATTTCCACTTATTTTCCTTACGTGGTGAAGGAACTAAAATTATTATATAGTACTAAAAAACGCCTTACAAAATTTATTAGCCCTATTAATTAGTTGCATAACAGTCTAAAATTTATTTATTTATATAGCCAACAGAAAAACTTCGTCTTCTATCAGTTCAAATTAAGCATTCAATTTTATAACACACTCTTGTCCAAGTTGATTTCATTGTAGTTTCAAGTTTCATTTTCACCGTACTACAGGTAATTTTGCGTTGATCTGCATTATTTTGACGTTTACCTTACTCTTCCTGAAAGTTGCGATCGCGAATTTCTTGGTCAGTAATGAGGCTTAATTAGTAGAATTATTATATCACCATACCTGCACCTGCGAATGACGTGTAATAAACACCATTCTAGTAATTGAACGTTTGAACCCTATCACAGAACAGTGACAGTAATTATTATGTCGTTTTTTTATCTTGAGACCGGACTGAGAGTAATCTATTAATAATTACTGAAGTAGGACAGCGTAACTGGCTCCTTAGGTTTTATTTACCAGAATCCTGTTTCCGTAGACTGGTTGAGTAGTATAATTATAATAATACAATGAACTGAGGATTGAGGCATAAGGCTATATAATTATATATTTGAGTCTTCACTAACAACTTCTGATCATAGTAATGTTACAGTGTACCTATGTATACTACATAGCTATAAAAAGCAGTAGCAGTCAATCCATTTGATCTTTGATCGTAAACAGGTATGAGTACAAGTACCAAAGTACGCCAATATTGTTATAAAGGACAGAGAACATGTACCAAAGGAAGTATTTTTTTTCTGTGATACTGATTTTAATATTGATTTTATCCGAAGACATTACAGTCCACCTTTTGACTCCGTGACTTCTGAATTGCTCAGAAGAGTCTCAAAATATATCTGATTTTATTTCTAGCAATTGTAGAATTCAGATGAAGATGTTTTATCGTTTCTTCACCTCAGCTCTACTCTGTTTCACTGTGACAATCCAAGTAAGTGAAGGAGGCACAACGGATAGAACAATGGAACACAAAGCATACGGTGTAGAGGTAGTGCACGCTGTCGTTCGTAAAATTCGACGTTCTCAAATTTTCTCAGACGATTACGAATTTCTCAAACGCCTTGCTTTCATGGAATCAAAATACGGTGAAAATTTGAATGACCAAAGTGATAATTTTGCTGGTGGAATCTGGCAGTTGACTGAAAATGAATTTCGAATGACTAAATCTGGAAAACTTGCAGCATTCCACGCAGAAATTTTAAAGACGTTTGATATCAACTGGCTTTCGGTGTCATATTTGGACCTACTGAAACCTTTATATTCTGGTCTGGCTAGAAGGCTTCATTTACAACTTATTACTCCTTCCATCCCACAAACAGTGGCCAAACAGTCAATACTGTGGAAGCAAGCTTATAACAAAAACCCATTGCGACCCAGCACTGATTTCATTGATCAAATAACGTATTTAGAAAATAATACTGCTACATGTAATGGACTGTTTGATCTAACTGTTGTTCTGGACGGTTCTGGCAGCATTGGTTTCAACGATTTTCAAATAGCGAAAGACTTTGTGGCCAAACTATTTGATACATTTTCGACGGATGCTGTGCGCAAAAGTTTTATACTTTTTGGATTCGATGCCTACATGATTTTTCCATTGAATTCAAATTACAGCCCTGAGCAAATACGATCTGTAGTTCAAGGTGTAAAGTACCCCAGTGAAGCTACAAACACGAATGCAGGGATTCTCATGGCAGTTAATATGATACAGTCGACGAACATGAAGCCAGGCGTGCCATCCATTGTGATTGTTTTTACTGACGGTGAATCTAATGTGGGAGACGGTGTTAGTAATATCAGATTTGCAAAGCAGGCCAATATTACAACGTTTGCTATTGGAATTGGTCCACGACTGAATATGACTGAGTTGCTGGAAATTGCCTACAATGATTCAAGTCATTTGATGATAGTCCACGATTTCAACACGCTGGCAACGTTGACCAATAGGTTGAACGCGGAAGCTTGTTTAGTGTCTCAGAAACCGGAGGTAGGTGAAACTGTTACGGATAAATTAACCAAAGATGAAAATCGGTACTACGCTTTTCCCATTACTCAAAATGGAATCACTGTCGTCTTAAATAACACAGATGGAAGCGTCGATGGCTACTATTCATTTACAGAGGAAAATCCTTCTAAATCTGTGCATGACGGAGTCCTTAATGATGATGAAACTTTCATTAAGGCACCGTATGGCCCATCAAGTAATGGAAATGGAATTATTGATGATTATGAACTTCATGTGGGATTATATGGGAAAGAAGGTAATAATAATTACAGTATAGTGGGATATGAAGGGTTTGGAAAACCTCCGGAAAAGAATAAAACAGATGGGGATGGAAACACTGAGAATGACCTAGGTGATGATGACGATCCTCTCAAGCCAAATTCAAAAACTAAAGATAATGCAAATGCGTTAGCTACAGGTACTAATGGCAATTCAGCAGGTTCGTCAGGGGGTAATGCGAACACAGGATCCCAGGGAGATTCGGGTACTGCAAATAGCACAGGGTCGTTACCGGGTAATGGTAATGTTGGAAACACCGGATCAAAGGGTAGTGCAAATAATGGCAACACAGCAACAAATGGCAACGCGAATACTGGGAGCACAGGATCTCAGGGGAATGCAAACAGTGGAAACACTGAATCATCACAACAGGGCGGAGCGAATAATGGAAACACCGGATCACAGGGCATCGGGGATAATGGAAACACCGCATCACAGGGCATTGGGAATAATGGGAATACAGCTTCTTCACTGGGCAATACGGCGACTGGAAATATAGCAGGCTCTTCACTGGGAAATTCCACTAATGGAATCGGAGGAACGGCACCGGGTAATTCGAATTCTACTGGTGGCAGCACAGCTGGCTTGTCCCTGGATAGTTCAAACAATGGCAATGCTCCTGGTTCTTCGTCTTTGCCTACCGGAAACACAGCAGGGTCCCTTGGCAATTCTAATCCTGGAGGCATAGCAGCATCGCTCGGAAATTCTAGCTTTAGCAACTCAGCTGGATCGTCACAAGGAAATTCTAGTACTGGCAGCTCAATGCCGGGCATTAACTCTAATACAGGTGGTTTCCTACCAGACGGTTCCACTCCAGGCGCTGTCGCAGGCCCAAATTCTCCCGCCAGCAATTCACTGGGAAATTCCACTAATGGAATCGGAGGAACGGCACCGGGTAATTCGAATTCTACTGGTGGCAGCACAGCTGGCTTGTCCCTGGATAGTTCAAACAATAGCAATGCTCCTGGTTCTTCGTCTTCGCCTACCGGAAACACAGCAGGGTCCCTTGGCAGTTCTAATCCTGGAGGCATAGCAGGGTCATCGCTGGGAAATTCTAGCTTTAGCAACTCAGCTGGTTCGTCACAAGGAAATTCTAGTACTGGCAGCTCAATGCCGGGCATTAACTCTAATACAGGTGGTTTCCTACCAGACGGTTCCACTCCAGGCGCTGTCGCAGGCCCAAATTCTCCTGCCAACAATAATCCCGGTTTAACATCAGGCGGTGCCAATGGAATTATCTCTGAAAATGGGGGTGCAGGTAAAACATCGACGAATAACCCTTTCGGAACCAGTACCGGTAACTCAGCAAACTCACAGGACAATCAGGCGGGGACATTGGCGCAAAATGGACTATTCTCTGGCCAGTCAATGGTGAACGGCACAGCAGGATCATCAAATGTGCCTTCAAACGGTCAAGATTCATCCAACATGGGACAGGATGGTCAAGGTCAATGGATGGGTAATCAAGGAACAACTAACAGAAATAATTTTAATGGGTACAATAAGGGGCAAGGGGGGAATGGGGTGGGCAATAATAGTGCTGGTGCTGGAAATGGAAGTGGAAATAGGAATGGAGGTGGTGGTGTAGGTGGTTCCGGTATAGATTTTAGCCGCTTGCCTAATATCGGTTCTTTTGGACATGGAAACGGTAACAGGCACAAATGCAAGGATAATCAAGTGCTGTTCCAGTCATTTCCGGGTAGATGTGACCTGTACACCCTTTGTGCATGCGGTGTCAAAGTTCTACTTGAATGTGCTCCAGGTCTTTATTTCGATCCAGTTATAAGCATGTGCAATTTTATTCAACTTGTTGACTGTCCAGACTCGGATTATCCAAATTTAGTGGTAAATCGATGCAACGATTCCTCGTAGAAGAAAATCAAGAGTCTGAAACATTGCATTGTTAGCAAAGCATCAGGAACAAATTAGAAATGTATTAAACTTTCGTCCACAATGATAGCCATACATGCAAGCTTTGTCACGTTTTTTCAGGGTGATTGGGAAATGGTAATGGGTTTGCAACTATAGGTGTTGGGATATCAATTAATTCTTGCATTATTTTAACCCTGTAGCATGGAGGACAGATGAAAATACAAGCCTTTGTTGCTTACGATGAGAAATTATATTAGACACTTGAAATTAGCTAAAATTTGTGCCGAAATGAGTCAGCACAAAAACTGTCGCTGTCTCTGTTTAGAAACTTGTTTCAGTTGTTCTAGCCTTGTCTCTTTGTAGGTACCTGGCCTAGGCGTTAAGTACTTCGTAGGGCAAAAGTGTCAACGAGTTTTTGCCTGTTGAATCGTTTGACGTTGAGAATTATTCAGTTCCGTTTTTTTCTACATCCATTCGTATTCTTCGTTCCTTACCTTTTTTTACATCCCTATTGTTTCAATCACTTTATATGGTTTTTTGACAAATAAATGCAATGTCGCTGTCAATATTATTAAGGACGTGAAAAGTGATGTACCTTACATAGTTTTTCTTCTCACATTTTTATGATTACATTTTGAAGCATTGATTTACAGTACATTTATTTTTCAACTGCGTCGTTTATTAATTCCTTTATCTGTTCAACACAACTCACAGGTGTTTGGAACGAGTGCTGTCGCACATTTCTGTCATTTGGTACCTTCACAACCCTTTTTTGGCATGATTTACGTCATCCTCACCTTTGATTTTCTTGAACTCTCTACGTCTCACTGTCTCTAATGATGAGGTTGATAATGGTCTGTTCTACGTGCTACAGCTGAACTCAATCGGTGTATCTTGCGTATAGTATTATTTTTAAGTGCTTCCCATGAGAACATGCCTTGCGATTGCGAATACTGTCTGAACTTGTGGATATAATACCATAATTATATGACTCGACCGGATTAGAAACGTTCTGTGAAATCTAAACAGCATATTATTTTCTGTACACGTACCACACCACGCTAGAGAGACGTTGGGCATTTTAAAGCTGCATTATTTCTCGCAAATAAAAATGACAAGTGTAAAAAATATCACACAAGAAGATCGTCAGTATAATCATTCCTCTGTGCCCAACTCTTGTGCACGAAAGCACGGACCCATAATTCATTTCCATCCGTCATCCATGTTCCCATCATGTAAATGTTTCCAGGTTTGACGCATAGTGTAAACACTGGTACCAACTCCAACTCCTCCAACCCTACCTCCATTTCCCGAATTTACTCATCGTATGGGAAAGATAACTGTTTGAAAGTTCATTGCAGTTTAACGACAATAGATGTATGATTGCTTCGTCAGGAAGGGAAGAGAGCAGAGTGCAGAGTGTGATCGAACTCCAAATATAAATAAAATAAACGGTAACGGTACAAGTCGCAGGTGTTAATTTCTCCTTTCTGCTTCAAATTCCAAAAATGATTTTCGTTATGCATGTAACGAAACATAATAGGCTATTATTAGTATAGATAGCTGTACCATAGGACCATTGTTGTAGAATAGTTCCTAAATTCAGCATATTATTATGAATGACGAATAATGACTGTGCGGTTTAATGATTAGGGATTTGGTTTGTCTTCTGCGTTCTCTTCTCTTCACTTGGGTACGAGGGTGCAGGATACTCATGTCTCATCATAACCGTAACGCTGCGTACCAAGAAACCCACAAAGTCTACGCTGCTCTACATGTCTGCATTGTTGTTGCTACGTTCTAAAACAAAGGCATGTCAAACGACAGGATAAACATAATAATCTGTACAGATATCTAATTCTAAAATGGAGCACAAGCAATTACAAATCACAGCAATATACAATGGGCTTTAAAACCACGACCCAAGCTGGAAACAGCAACACATATTCACACTGTATACCATTATTACCATGACAATCATCTAGACAGTACTATAAATGCCTACTACACAGTTAGGTAGTGTACACACACGCAAACATAACCTACCAAAGTAATTATTATTACAGCCCGCAAGTAAACACGTATGCATAATAGAAAGACTTCAAGGGTACAGTACCACCACCATACCACCGCTACCGTTCCCGTAGCAAATCGAAATTCCAAACAACCTGACGTAGCAATGAGCCAGATATTTTTTTTCAAATCTCCAATGCTAAAATGAGTACATACACTTACACTGATACGCATATGTAGGTAACCGAATAAAAATAATAGTTCGCATTATACTTTCACCAATAAAAATATGAATTTATGAAGCTTTCCAAAACTAATTGTTTACTTAAATACTTACTACTTACGACTTACGATGAGTAACGAAATAAATGTTCAAGTAATCGCTCCATTAACTCGATTTAACGGGAAATAGAACAGAAATTTGAAGCGTTCCAGTTTCACAAGGAAATATAAAATTTCTATTTGTCTATTTGCTCATACATATTCATAAATGAAGTTCGTGTTCAGAGTAAAACCATAAATTATGTCTGTACTTATACACAGAGTTAATATTCACATTGTATCTTAGGATAAAACTAATTAAAGTGATTTCAACATTAACCCTTGCGCTCTGTATAACAACGTATACATAAAAACTAATGCGTACTAAGCATGTTACATGCATTGCTGTGTGGTAATTTAATTCCAGAAAAAACAAAATAAGTCTTTAACGAGCACGCCACCCCCTGGATCTCAACAATTTTTCCACGTTTCTAATCCAAATGATGACAGTGTGCATAAAAAATAGCAGGCAGAAGAGTAATAGAACAGGTAGGTAGAGGTATTAGGTACCCGAGAACAAGAAGATTGAAGATGAACAAAGTTCTCTTCCCAGGTCCAGCAATATTGGGCTAGGAAGAAGATGGTCCTTCATAAATATAAATAGCATATAATGAAGCTCACAAAAAATTCTGGAATCATGTCTAATCGTACATACATGTGGGGTAGGTACATAATACGTATAGGTGGAGGGGATGGAGGGTTGTGTTCTCCTGTCGTGTCTTGGATTGCCTTGTCTTGGGAGCATATCAAATACTAGTAGGACGTGGGACGAAGGAGATAAATAAACATTGAGAGATGAGATTAAGAGTTAAGACTAGAATGACTGCATATGATGTTGGTTGCGTGCGGTGCTGTTACTTTTGTTGTTACTGACCGAGCTCACATATGATCTATTGATATGTATATTTAAAGGTAGGAGCATTATTTAAACACAAACACAGACTGACTATGTGAATCACATCACAACATAGACACAGTGCGGCCAGGCCAGACCAAGCCAGGCCAGGATGGAAGGGAAGCTAATGGAATTGAAGGAGGAAAAGGCTTTCCCTAAAAACTTCCCCTAAAAAACACAACCCCAACACCAACTACCAACCACCAACCCCAGCCTGAGGAAATAAAATTCAAAATTAACCTCTTTAGTGTCCAACCTTGGAGTCTGGTGGTAGATCATCCTTGCTCCCTGCACAGTCAGCTCTACAACAATATATTGTTCATTGTTGCTCATATTCCTTCTATCCTTATACGTAAATACATGCTCACTGCTCGCTCACGTTGCGAGTTGAGACCACAGAGTCTTACGATTAGATAGATAATAGGCAACAGGTATACGGCATACGAAACGATCTGTATTCCGTATACGTTCAACATTACATTAGATTATACAGAGACGGAGACCGACCGAGCCAACTGCTGTTCAACTGTTCCTTGTCAATTTAGTCTGCGTTGGTTTCATTGACCATTTCTTCTGCCAGCTTCATCCGTGGAGCATCTCATTTGAAAAAGCTAGTTCACTCCGTCACTCCAATTCTGTCATCTTCCAATTCTCCTCTTCCTATCTGATCGAGATTCGAGTCTGTTCAACAAGTAACTAACAAGCTCATTTTATTTTACTTATTCGCCTCCACAAAGTACACAAATGCCACAAAAAGTCACATTTAACAAGTGTTCTACGTTACAATATATTAAATACTGAATACAAAACTGCCTGCACACTGTCAGTCGTGAAATTTGAGGTAAAGTCAAAATTTCAGTGAGAATTGAAACAACGAAAAAGAAACGATCAACGATAGGAAAGGTGGCAGCTTATTAAGTGACAAATATAACAATAATCAATAATCGTTCAGTCATCGTTCACTCTTTACTACGTTAATTGTTGTGACTGTGATTGATCTGTATTTTTTTAGTTTGTATTTAATCTTGAACGATTTCTATTTGAGATTGTCAACAATAGCAACTCCATCTCCACTCCGACTGTTTCGGACTGTACCTTGCCGAACGCGCTGTATTTAGGTATCTACCTACTATTTATTTATGAACTGCACCTCACTACAGTCTGTTGTCCTGTCCTATTATATTATGATTGCCTTCATTGCGATTACTTTCAAACTTGGAAGCACGTGTGACGGGCAGATGCTTAGAGAAGTAGCTAACTAAATTAAATGCAACAAGATTAAATGATAAACTAATTTTCTACTAGCTACAATTATTCTTATTATCATTATTATTACTAGGTGTTCACTTCTATGCACTTCTATTCTTAGGGATGTTTTGACAAGTGATCATTCGTCGGTTTATGTATTATCTTGTTTAGAGTAAGTAGTGGATCAGGGTTTATCAGGATTGTAGTCTGTAGATGTAATTATTTGGTGACTTCATGCTTTCTGGTTGGAGTTGGTTGTGCATGAACTTTATCATCACAGACGCAACTCGTAAAAAATTAATTAATGTCAGCTGTGTTGAGTTGTATTTAGCTTTGGTCCCGATCTCAGTCTTTATATGCCAGGCTCTATCTCTGCTGTTGTATTGTATTTGTGTTCACAAACATCCTTAATTTGATTTGCAGTACGCAGAGTGAGCGTCACCGTCGAGCGCTAACTCACTTCCGTCTTACATTCTGTCTTCAGTTATCTGCCAACTGTGGGCTCGAAGAGGTATTAACTATCGTAGCTCTGTAGCTGTCATCACATCGCTAATCAAAGTAAGTCTTTATTTTTATGACGGTCTTTAATAATGTGTTCATGTTTATCGTTGTCGTCCATAAAATAATAATAGCATATTTAATATTTTGCTACGTAAAGGACAGACATTCGGTACGCCATGCAGAACGGTTTTTAAATAAATAGTGATTACCTTCAATTTGTATCTGCATACGACAAATTTAAAGTTTGCACAAAATTGATCCTGTAGTATTGGAGTTAATTTAACTACATTTAAACCTGACTCGGCATTAATATTTTACGATACTAACCATTCATGTCTAAAATTACTAAAGCTAAGGCACTCAGTGTCAAATAAGCATTAAAATTTGCCTGTGTCATTCGAGCCGTGCTTCTTAGGTCGTAACATATAACTTCAAGGATCAAGTTCTTCACACATACTTTACTGTATTAGGTTAAGTATACAGAAATAAGCTATGAAGCTAAACGTTCAAATAAAATCATGCGAGGTATATTGATTTAAGGAAAGTGTTTGAAGATTTTATTATATTACGCTCAGTTGTGAAACGAGAGTTACGCATTTACATTTCTGGATACGCATAATGTCATGCAGGTCACAGAAACGAAGTGTGCACAAATTAGATTAGGTGCGTTGCATTTACATCGACTTAATCGAATGCGACGCAGGAAGTTCAATTTAATTACATGTAGAATACGCATTCGACGCCGTAGTCAAATGGATAAAAAGCCCTGTTGGTTTTGGCTCCTATCCACCTACAGCCAACCGGCATCGATGCAGATGTCGGCATGTATGTGAATAAATTGAATCGTCGAAAACGCCTTATGTAAATACTTTCTTTTTCTTGTTCTGCAGCCATGCCAAAAACATTTCTTAAGTTTAAACCTTATATTTGTAATAATTCTTAATCACCAGATTATTTCTTCGTTATTCGTACGATTTTGTCATTCTAATCTGACTTTTATTTGCTTAAAAGCTGTTCAGATTTTTATAGTTAATGATTAAATTAACTTCTCGTTCCGAATATATTTATCTACGGGGAAAATACACAGACCTTATTGAGAAATTGGTAGAATCTAAGTGGATGTTACCCTATGAAACTGGTTTTTAGAAATACCTAAATCACAATGAGTGTCACATTTTTTTCACCGTCCACTTAACTATACGCATCATTATCCTAACAATTGCAAAAAACTTGAGACCGAAAAATAATTTTGATTCTTGAAATACAAGTTTCATACTTACATTCCACATTCCAGTTGTTCAAAGTACGGAAGAGAAGTTCTCATTATCAAGACACATCAAATGTCAAATTCTGACATTTCACTGAATTAGGTAGTTTCCAAATTATACATGGTCTTGAGGGTATAATGAAACATTTGCCCCAAAAACTAACCGACCTGTTGCTTCACGTAGAAGGACACTTGTGTGAGTAGAAATCGATGATTTTTCCCTACGAAACGATTGCTAGGTTTTTATTTGGGTTGTCGCCATCTTTGCGTTGAAGGAAGTTGGGGTACCCCATGAAATGAATTGACGTTTTAAGATCTCCACGATAGATATTTAATCTCACGGCGGACGATTAGTTTTGGTGTTCGACTCCACGTACATTTGATTTATTTACCTGCATATTAAACATCTATATGTAGATTCACTGAAGTCGAGTCTGCGGTGGAGAAAAAAAATAAAACGCTCAAGTGTGCTCGGCTTGGCTCAGTTCTTCTACCTTTACAAAAATTCTAATTCTCAAAGTCTGTAAATGGAACGGAAAACAGCTAATCAGGTGTGCGCGTTAAAAGTAAACACAAAATATATACATAAATTCGGATTGAATGTTCTTTGAGTATGTAGTACAGCTCGGTTTTCACTTTTAACTGTACTCCCTTCCTTGGGACTAATATACTCTGTGGATGCATTATAACAGTATACTTTCCGTTGGTTGTTGTCTAAGCTGTATGCATATGATAGGTGTATAAAACTCGCAAAATTTCGATCAGTTTTATTGCTAGTTTAGATTACAAGTTTCTCTTGAAGGCATTCGAATTGAAAGGAAGGGATGCATAGAACAATGGAACATCTTGGTTTCAATAATACTAAGTAATGAGGTCGCGAATTATGATTTATTTTCTTGGCTTTGAGCATTCAATCAACTCGCATCGGTTCAAAATAATACGGTAATGGTAAATCTAAATATGCTGCAATGGATCAGACAGGTGTCTCATGCTTCCAACTCCAACTTCCATCTGCATCCATCCCTCCAAATGTCTATTCAATAAAGTCCAACTCAATTTATAATCCATTATAGGTAGGTTCATTATTGTTGGAAGATAATTTGATTGGATGCACGTATGCTAATTAGAAAGTAGCATATCACAATCACATTAAATGCAGGTAGATACGGTGAAGAATAGAAACTTTGAAATAATTATAAAAAGTAACGAGTAACTGTGGATGAAAAGTTCTTTTTTTATTATTATTGATTTGCTATTAACAGTAGCTATTGGAACTAAAACTAGTATTACTTGTCTTACTCCATCATTTGGCTTTAATGTTGGAACTGCTGGTCAGTCAGACTTACTTTAGGTACTTTCTGCTTACTTATGGATGGTTTGAGTCAGCCTCACAGATCTAAGAACCAGCTTATTAGACTGTGAGTCAGAACTGAGAACCAAAACTAGCTAACCACAACCAGGTGATTGTGTTGCATGACATGCTTGTCTTCATGATTTCCTTGCTTAATTCTCAATCATTGTCGTTAACTTCATGGTTAAGTACTAATTGTAAGTACATTTGGTTGTATCTCTCTCACATGAAGCATCTGATCCATATCTACTGCATTATATTGGGACCTGTCTTCCAACTATACTACCTTCTCTCTTCCATCTTCATTTATTACTCATGTGTTTGTTATTTCATGCGTATGCATTTTGCATGCATGAATATGTGCTCGTACGCAGATGCAGATTGTCTAGGATGCTTCAGTCAGAAGTTATGATTCCTTGCCTAATAATGATTATTGTTCTTACGATGGTATAGTATTATTGTTTAATGAAGGTAGATAAGGTAACTGCGTTGATTTGATTAGTTATAAAATGAGAAAGGACCTGTGGCCAAATTCAATGAAAAATAGGCTAGGATTCAAGTAAGTAAGTTGGTCATTTCTTTGCGGGTTGTGTTGTTAGCACACAGCACACACTCAGATTAACCATGTACATACATTGTCCCTACCTGCATAACAACTCCATGGAGTGAAGGGAAAGATACTCTGCTCGTACGTAGATGTGCAAATGATTCCTTATATTCCTTTGCGGTTCTCTCTAAGTCTGATTACTCTTAGTCAGTGAAGGATGTGAATAAGAAGAATTCATTGGAAGTTAGATAATAATCGAAGGTGTAGCTGTAGCTTACAAATGAGCCTGTATTTCTACTTCGGAGCCAACAATGTTTTAATGGCCTTTTCCACTTGATTTACCATCAGCTACCAACTAGAATATGTTAACTTTACAAAAGAATAGAATTACATAGAGGCCCAACCAAACCAAACCACAGCATAGCGTTTGCTTATCCGAACACGTATGTATCAGCGTATGTGACTATGGAGCAGAAAGCTGAAAGAATATAAATATTAAATACAAAAAATAACAGACCTTTAGTGTAACATTGATGTATTAGCGTAACCAGTTGGAAAGATCCTGAAATGGTAACCATTTGACAATGTGACTTCACTTTAAATGGTAATGCGTTCATCATTACTAAAAATCATGTCCAACTTTGATCATCATGTGAGAATATCATCCTTCCATTCCTTCCTGACCGTGCCGCATCCCCAAGTTTTCAGTTTTGATAAATACTTTATAATGATCACTGAGATCATTGCTGATGGAAAGCATGTGTACCCATAGTCAGACAGTTATACCTGATGCATAATGCCTAATATGTGAGTGTGAGTTTTAGCAACCTTGAATTTTATTGTTCATGTGGATTGATGGAGGTTTGATCTTTTGATGTAGGGTATAGCTTCAGACTTGGATTGGACCGCATCGACGACGTATGTACTGTATTATATGTCTCTGCATGTATGTGTGTGTATTTATATATACGTTTTTTTATTCCGAGCATGTCCATGATGTGGTTTTACATGGATGAAAATCTTGACACACAACTGCAAATTTTCCCTTGTTAACCACTGAATTCATGTTAGAATTAATCCTCATAGAGATGTCGGGAAGATTATTAGCAACCCAGCCAAGGATGTTAAACCAATGAACTCAAAAAATATATTGTTGTCAGGTCTCACAGTGCTAGATTACATATTTAATTATATGCACACCTATAAAAACTGTACATTGAATCTCATGTATGCGGTAGTGGTTTCGTTCGGCTTGCTGGGGTTTTCGAAAGAAACTTAAATTTCCGTATGCTGATATATTTACTTGTAGCAGTACAAATACATTATTATTGTACGTGTACCGTGCACCGTGTAAATACACAATTGTACATGAAATATTGTACGAATTGTTATTGTTTTTGTATTTTTCGATCCGTTTGTTTTTTTTTTAGAAAATCAACCATCAAGTTGAGTATTAACACATTAAGCGTTCATTGCCTATATTGCTGTGTGTAACAATTGTATCCAAAAAATTGAACATTTCTACAAGACTCGAATGACCCATAAAGTACGTTGTCCATTTAATGTCGTTTCGAGTGTCGGGATGGAATAAACGTTTTGTGGGAAGGAGAATTATGAATGTGGGAAAGTTGTAAAAAAAAATAAAAATACTAGGGTGTATAAACATGTAAGACGGTGTAGCCGAAGTCATCATGTAGTTGGGTATGTGAGAAAAACATTCAAGTATTGTTGGGATGATTGGTGCAATAGGAGTAGGAGATATATACCGGTAAACTGCTTAGTACTCAGCATGCAAAGGCAGCTGCATGGGTAAACATTTATGGGCTTGTGATAGGATGAATTTCTGGCCATTAAGATGTAGGTACGTTCAAATTGACATTTAAGGAAACCCCTAAAAAATAAAGCTTTGCGTGGTTGTAGAAATAATTATTCTGACCAGTCTTAGCTTTAAATAATAGACGAAAGATTGATTTGGTTGATAACGTTTGTAGGTGTTAGTGCTTGTCCTTGCAGCTCATATATTCATTTGCTCGTAAGCTGAACAAGCCTTGTTCTTTTGTTGTGTTTTTGCGTTTCACTTCAAAGTAAAATAATGTATCTTTCTGTCTTACAAGTCTTATTTTTTTGAATAAAATAATATTATTTATTACGTAGGATAATGTGTATATTTACGTCGTAATAAATGTTACTATATTTGGAGTGCAATTGTGCATCATGTGATCAGTTTTTCAGCAGTTTTTCTTCTCTTTGTCTAAACAGATGAGTAGAGAAAAACGAGGACCGTCGGCGCTTGAGGCATGGGCAAAACAAATTACGGATGGCTATCGGGGAGTGACAATTCGTAACATGACAACTTCATGGAGAAATGGTCTTGCTTTTTGTGCACTTATTCACCGATTCCGTCCTGACCTCATGTAATTACTTATTTTTTATGTGATAGTGATTAAGTCCAATGGTCATTACGATGTGTGGGATTGCCGAGTACACCCTGTAGATAAAATAGGTGCATTTTATTTGTAGGCGTTTCGTGGTGGGTGATTGAAAGGTGCTTAAGTATATTAAAACCTACATGATGTAAAAAAATGTTTACAGAGATTTCGAAAAACTGGACCCCTCTGACATAATGGGCAATTGCGCGTTAGCCTTTGAAGTCGCGGAATCAAAGCTTGGCATCCCAGCCTTACTTGATCCTGAAGATATGCTTGCTCATGAAGTTCCGGACCGCCTTTCCATTCTCACATACGTTTCTCAATACTACAAAACATTCAAAGGCGCCCAGAAAAAGTCCAGTGTTTCATCCATATCGTCAATATCAGATACTGAGGACCATATCATGATCTCCCGACCTGATATCGTCAAGTCCAATTCCGTCAACTCAGACAAGGTTTGTTTATTTTATTTGATACCATTTTAACCTTATCTTGTCTTGTCTGCCATGTCTCTAATAGGTAAGGAAGTACATGGCCATTCTTTTGCGCCTTCAAAATTAATTTGCAGTAATTTACACTTCAACGCTAACGCAATCAATCTTACTCCTTAAAAAATCATATACCGTAGTAGTCATTATTTTTAACTTTGACTGAACCTGTGCTAACAATAAGCGTTTAATGTTTAACATTTGACATTCAATTCTTTTGTTGTGTCTGTCAACGGACTCTGATCTCTCAGTCGTTTACAAATGACTTGACATTAATTGCGAAAGAGATTTAGCCAGCAAGTAGAGCAAAGAAAAATATGCACTTGAGGTTGTATGTAGGAAGACACAGTAGGCGTTGCATTATAGTACCTAATGGTTGCATTCATTTGGACAAGATAGATGAAGTCAAAATTGCTGTAGGATCTCATTTTTTCACGTACGTATTAACTGTATTTGATGACCCTGCACTATTTGCATTTCTAGTGTTTATTTATAACATCCTGACAGCAACTTTTGTTATATAATTTCATTTTATTGTTAAACAACTGTGTCTAGGCTGACGCACACAACTTACTTCCGTTGAATGATACTCATTCGTAGACAAAATACAGTGCTAAATCAAAGACATAATATTCATGCTAGTTCATACTCACACATTTGGCGAACTACCAGTTCTCACTAATCGTGTTAGCTTTATAATGGGCAACGGTTATGGTTACGATAACCAGTCAAGATTTTCTGTCTCATAAAATTTTGTCTATCGTTTTTCTCTTGCCTTTGCCACACGCAACTGCTGCTTGTTGAATAATTTTTTTCAACTCTTGTTAGGACAAATTTTTTCTAATGATAATACATACACTTATCTTTCACTGAAATTCAATGCGTTCACCTGATATTTTAACAAGATTAGCATATTCATGAGACGATTGTTTAACTAATTCCCTCACTCATCGAATGTTTTAATTTATGCACTAGGCTAGGCATTCACGATATCATGAGGCGTGTAATTAGTGATTTGCATGATCATTATTACCAAGAGTCCACAAACGAATTGCAAAAATGCAAATCCCTGCACGGAATTCCGAAAAGTGAAAATACGCATAATATGCTGATGAATCTTTTGAAAGACATTCATTTTATTCTGTTTCTCCGTTTATTGAATTAATTCAACATTATTTTAAATTACAAAGGAGCATTTCAAAGAAGATTTTTATTTTGCAATCTAAAATTTATGATTTGCGTTTCGTTCCGTAGTCAAGCAATATCTAATTGCATGGCAAGTACCTATATGGAAGGTGCTGTAAGTGTAATTATACTACATATATATATCGTTCTTGAAGTAAGCAAGCATTCACTGTGTCTGCAATAGGGGCAAAAATCATTTCTGTGGAGCCGACGCATATGTCTTATCGGGTACCTGCATTTGCATATGATACTTAAAGAGTTAAGAGGAGGCTGTGGATGGATGCTTCGTATGTACACAGTGTGCTTAGAAAGGAATTGCCTCAAGCCGGAAATGTTTTCTGTCGGCACCACCACCAACCAAATAATTATCTATTGTTGGGGCTAGTGTTTAGTTTTCTAAGCACTTTGTTATCATTCCGCGGACAGTGAGCGTTTCGTTGCTCTTTTCTGATTAGCATGCATGCAGGAGCGGAAAATTCTTTTTTTTTTGCCTTGTACATTTTTATGATTATTTATTTATTGGTGATGGTTATCGTCAACGCGAATTCGAAAGACTAAATGTCAACAAGCTACACGCACGTGTAATATATAATTTCAAACGTTCTTCTACCCATACAGTATAATTATTTTGTCCAATCTACAATTTCACTACTGATAGTAGAATGCAATTTTCAAATTTTCGATTTAGTCCATTTTTTAAGTTGGTAGTACACGAATGAGCCGTTCATATTTCCGGTCAGTACCAATCATTCCATTAGCCTCGATAGTGTCTCGTTCAACTTTTAGTGTTTCATAATAGGTAAGTAGGAAATTCGTTTGCGTGCAACGTAGCCCTTCAGTGAAGGCATATATATAGGTAATAGGCAGTCTTCAATTGTAATTTATGACCAATAAAAATGTTTTTCATTTTATGGCATATTAAAATAAATTCATCATGCTTGCGAAATATCAGTAATGGAGAGATATTGACGGAAACATCAATAATAAAAATTATATTGTTATAGTACAGGTCTGTAACTACTATTACTACACACATATATATTCTAGCCCAACTTGTCTTCCTACTTTTTCTTCTTATCTTTTTAAGATACTTTGTTGACATGAAATCTGCTGGTACCAGTCCTGTAGCTCGTATTTAAGCTCTGCGTTGTACCTACCTACTGCTACACAGACAGATTTCTTGTCACTGTTGCTTGGAGGAGACATAAAGTATAATGTTGGAGTAAGCATTGTTAGTACAGCCGTATATCGCCGAGCTTATGGAATAGACGAAATAACTGTTCTTTTTAACGTTGTGTGACTAATCGTATGAACGTACTTTTAAGATGCTTTCATGTCGTCTTATCATAAAGTATAAGCATAAATGAATAATGAGGAATTGATGTTAAGTGCATCTAAAGACTTACAAAATATGAATGCATGTGACTATGATGCAGCAAAGGGTAAAAAGTTTTTACAAAATTTTATTAGTTTTACTTCTGCCATATAGAGATAAAATTGAACTCATATCCCATATCCACATTTTCCGTCTATATATTTATTTATACATACATGATGTCTTAATCTCAGGTTTTTCAGGTATACTTCGACTCATTTGCTCGTCTGTACATATAACAATTAAGAGCACAAGCACTTACTATTGGCATTAGCTAATATTGTTTGTATTTGTTTTTTTATTATATGTTTTGCTGAACTGGTCCATTCCCTTGCATCGTGTCGTGACTCGTTTATGTATTGTTCTATACCATATCTTGTCTGGAATTCCTCAGGAGGAAAACTTAGATATGATGGGGCAGTATAAATCTGAAATATTTTGCTAGCCATTTAACTTCACATGCTATCATCTTTGCATTTCTAGTTACGAAAAGGTAAAATTTTCCGATCTCAAATACAACATAACTACTTACATTTACGTCTTACTGTAGCGTGGTTCACTTTAATCTTTTCATTTGTACCGCATTGACAACTCCTACCGTTTTGTTAGTCTGCTAGTACTTAATAATTGTTCATAATGCTGTGGATGGGAACGTGGTTGGGTGGAAGTAAAGCTGCTCTCGAAGCTTAGATGTAAACCGAAGATTTCTATTCAATGTTAGGCGTTACATTTTACTTACCTGTTGTGTTTGAGCATGATGTTAAAACTAAATTCTAATTCATATGATGGTGCAAAAAAAGTTCAATGGTTAACGGCTTCAAAGATAAAAAATGTCCCCTTATTCTCCTATTGTGTGCACTTAAAATTTGGACTCTGATGTGAACTAACGTGGAAGGGATGTATACCCTGTACTTTTCACAGTTTGTCCATTGCAAATTGGTCACAATTATTTTTTACATTTGCTAAGTTAAGGTAACTCGGTTTTGGTAACTGTAGTTCTACTTCTTCCCTTCTGTGGGTTACTTATAGATTTTTTTTACATGATTTATGCACCACTGCCTTTCGTGGTGCGTCAGCCCAATAAAGTAATTTGTGTGTAATTCTAATGTGGCTGAGTGAGCAAGAATAATAGATGTGCATGCAGTTAAAGTAATGTGCTCGTTGCAGCTAGCACGTGTGTCTCATATGTACTCATAATGAAGCACACAGTCAGGTAAGCTGCAGAGATATTATTTCCACAGGGGAGTTGGTAGTCAGTCAGTCAGTCAAACACCGTCAAAAGTGAGTTTCCTATTCCTTTAAAGCAGTGGCTAAGTTTACTTATGCCATGGACTACACACCACACTGTCTAAATAGCGAATGTGAAATGAGCAAAGTGGGACATGATGCCCATGTTTTTTCATCTCACTATTATTCATCAATAGTTTTTTTTTGTAGTCCTTCCCTCGTGTAATGACCGAGTTTAAACATCACGTATATACTTTTTATTTACCAATCAGTATGCTAATCACGTATTGCAATCTGTCTAATCAAGCCACGTTCTTGTCCTAAAATACATTCAAGTTTTAAATTCAAACCAACACCAACCCATCAACATCAACCTTCACGATGAACTAAGTTTTCATGGCATTTATCATTAATAATTTATCTCGTCGCATTAAAATTAGAAACCTTGCGCTATTAGTCTTCACAGTGACTCGTACATCATGAATAAAAATAGGCTATAGTATTAAAACTTGAGTATTTGTTGATATTTATTTCAGATTTTCTTCGATATTTAACTTGCACTTATGAAGTATTTCGTCATAATTACTACGTGTATGGATGAATATGAAAATGGATGGAAGCCGCAAAAAAAGCTAAATCAAAAGAAAGTCAAGCATCATGTATGGATGTAATAAAACTGTCGGAATCTTTCATTCTCTCTTCGATTAAGTTTCTATGAAACTATAAACCCACATTGATCTGCACTTAAAAAACAAAAATTTATTTATATTTGACTTAAATGTAGTAATTCGTCTTCCATGCTCTTAGTTTCAGACTTTATAATACCTACTTTATATAACATTATAAATAAATGACGAATTGATTTCGATAGCTATAGAATCTGCGCAAATAATAAAATAATTTTAGAACGTGAAATGAGAAATTATAAAGATGATCCAACAATGAATCACACAGTCATGTATACTTCTCGTATACTTTAACAGAATAACAGTTTGTGCATCACAAGAACTTAAATGAATATTCCTAATTAATTCCCATTGTGAGCTTACAAGACTAGTTGCGATATGAGTTGAGCTACAGCAGTGGCATAGCATTGATGACGGACAGTATTTTTTACGAAGAAGCTAATATCTACTTAAACATGCAAAAATATACGGAAGTCTTATGAAGCACCACTTTAATGATTTTACAATCAGTTTTCAACTATGATTAATACCATCGTATTGTGCGTCGACAAAATCGATCGAAGTGAGGATAATATGTAAATAATAAAATATATCTACAGAGTCGTAAATGTTGCGAGTTTCGATTTTGAACAAGTTGAATTTGAATTCGATTCGAATTCGAGTGTTGAGTCGTTGAGTGAATCAAAAGTTTTCTCCTACTTCAGAATGCCTGTCAGTTGGCTGAACTTTCTAAAAAAAAACTTAAGGCTATAAGTACTCTTGTATTGTGAATGCTACCACTACGCAATTATATCTGCAATGAAACCGTTCATCTTGAAAAACAAAAAGAAATCAAGTGAAACTCGAGAAGTAAATAAATTGAAAACCCAAAAGCCAAACCGTCCATTATGAACTGAAGATTGCAGTTTACAATAATAAAAATGATAATTAAGGAGAAGAAATTCTATAAAATTTGTTTGAAGTATTAGTATGTTCTATCCAGAATAAAAATTAAGCCATCAACATTAAAAGGATGTTAAAGTTTAAGCAAAAAATCCTGAGGTTGGAAGAAAGACTGAAGCGTCGGATCTCGAAGAAGAAGCCGGGCGGAAACTGTAATTTGTGTTGTGCAGTAATACGGATTACAAGTCTAAGGTAAATAGAAGCTTGAGTGGTGCATACTTACATAAGCACATGCATTAAACAATCATGCCTACATCTGTCTCTCTATTCTTCTGTTCAATGTTTCTGTATGATCAAGTGTATCTATTGTTTCTTTGATTGTATTCATGATTTGTTCCAAGTGGATCTCTTGTAATGTAGGTGCAGTAAGAGTCGTATGGCTGTACTGTGTAGCTTCGAGATGAAATAGTTTTTGAAATGGGCGTTAAACAGGAAATTGTATTGTAAAATTACATGGTGATGGTGATTGCATGTGTGTAATGTAAAAGGGTTCGATTGAAGTCCAAGATTGTAATTGGTACGTTTGAGTGGAAACAATCATTATGATGCCATTGGGAGAGGAAGTAGAAAACATAAAAACATGTTTTTATGTGACACTCAACATAAACATACAATTTTCTTTCTCATTGTTTCTTTACAAAGTAATTTTTTTAACTATACCATTTCTATGCTGTTGTGTTTTACTCTGTGTGTTGCGCTTTTCTGACTGCGACTGACTTTTTCTGTTCTGATCTCTTTCATCTCATCTCTCTTTGTGTTCTACTGCATGTCTGCTTGTCTGTCTGCCTCCATGTCTGCCTCTCTTATTTTATTTTAGTTTATTCTTCTACGTTTCAATGTTAGGTTGCTTGGATGTATAATCGTGATACATATAAAATTATATATGCGTGAGTGTAAGTCGGGGGGAGATTTTAAAGGTTTTTTTCATATTGTTCTGTTCTCTAGTTCATTTCTATCATTTTTGTTCAAGCTCCTGCCATAAAATGGTCATTCAACTTTGTCACATGCATTGTTTGTACAGCCCAAGACATGGGATGAATGAGTGTGATGTTTGATGTGTGAGATCGTAATTTTTATAATATTTGAACAGACATTGAATACATTTCCTTTGTCGGAAATCAATAATAGTTGGGCAGGCTTGCTAAATGGAAATATGCAAATACATGTGTCTTACAGCAGGTTCTTGAAAGCGTAATATGTCAAACAGATAGTAAGATAATCGTCAAATAGTAAAACACGTTGAAGAGTCTCGAGATTAAAAATCTCAACGTAAATTATGTTTAGATATTTATTAGGTCAGTAGTTTGTTTTTATACAATTATTGTTCTGGTTTTTGTGAAGCTTTCGTGGTTTCATCCGTTCGTAGCCTGTCGCTGAAACAACTTGAGTCCTAACGGATGGTTTAATTTAACAGGAGATGCAAGTATACACAAGTTGAATTTCCACTGCGAAATGTTAATGACAACGCCCAACCATGAGAACAGCAACAACTTTGATAATGGAAGTTGGAGAAGAAGCAGAACCACTACAAGCTGCTTCTTCAGCAGAGTCAAGAGGGAACTAAACAACCAGGTTTGTCTACCTATCAAAATATTATTATTGATTTTTTACTGTATTGCTAATAGGCAATGCCTATCACTAATCAAATGTTTATGTTTCGTGTTGTTACTCTAGGTTCATGCTGCAGCTCATCTTCGAAATTACTGTTCAAAACAACTATGCTTTGAGGAAATTAGAATATCCTAGATTCAAATTATTTCAAGGATGTAGTGAAATTATTCGAAGGTGAAAAATTTTGTCAGCATTTCAGGAATTCGTAAGGCACAAAATCAAGATCTGACATTAGCATTTAAACTCTAATCTCAGCCGGAAAATTGTACTCAGCAAAATCGAAATATGACTACGCATTGACAGTTCAGCGTAACGTACTTGAGATACATTAGTATGTTAAACGTTGTACTTAAATATGTGCTCATTTGTTTTTGGCAACTATCAGTTACAAGGGTTTTCGATTTAACTTCAATTTTAGTACGGCTGTTAAAGATAAAGTTGTATATCTATATCCGCTTCCAAAAATGGCCCAGAACCAATCTGGCCAATCTGGATCTTTCATTTTACTTAACCTTGGGTTTATTGTTTCGCATAACGATCTGTGCTAGCACTAATTATTTTTGTTTCTTGTGAGGATGTTCTAAACTCATTTTGCGCACTAGAATGTAGTTATGTATGTTTGCAAACTATGAGTGTCGGCGGGAGTAAATCGAGTGGACAGTAATGAAGTACCGATCATACTGTGGTACAAAATGCAGTAACTACTTAAATGGCAGTCTACTTATTTTTATTGACTGCATCATAACTGTATACTCTTTTT
>JAAXYX010000609.1:0-34438 GCA_036851915.1 Ptenothrix huangshanensis | reverse complement strand
AACGCTTTTTGAAAAGGCCTAATTTTTCAAATTAACGCTTTTTGAAAAGGCCTAATTTTTCAAATTAACGCTTTTTGAAAAGGCCTAATTTTTCAAATTAACGCTTTTTAAAAAGGCATAATTTTTCAAATTAACGCTTTTTAAAAAGGCATAATTTTTCAAATTAACGCTTTTTGAAAAGGCCTAATTTTTCAAATTGAAATTTCTTTCAAAGGGCGTTAGTTTCCGAATTAGCACTTGTTGAAAAAGTTTAATTTTTCCAAAATTTCGTTGTGTGCTTCAGCACACACGCACCGACCCCGGGTGGGCTCATGGAAACTAGTTTTAAAGTCCTGTAAAAGTCCGCATGTTGGACAAAATTTCCTAGAATCGCCACAGAGCATATGTCCCAAAAGTGGTCCAGAAAGCGGTGGACGTAAATGAATACGATGAAATGATAAAAGCAGCATCTAAAGCCAAGCAATTTGGGTCGCCAGAATTCCTCGACATTTGTGGCAGTAGTGATGGCAGACGAGTTTTTTTCCGCTACTTAAGGACAAGGAGCCTGTTCCTATAAAAGCCTATTGCAATAGTCTCTGCCGTTGCCCATTTCCTCAGCAAGCGAGGTCCGAAGGAAAGACAAGGATGTGTATCAGAGTACAGTACAATAGGCAATCGAGAATTCATAACTAGCATCTCTTCTGCCCATCTACATGGCCCAGCATTAGGAATGCGATTCGAAGGAAACTTGTGTAAGCTCCTTGTCCAACCACAGACTATTAAAAAGTTACTGGGAGAAAGTCAAGCGGAGAAAATGTTGAGCACAGCAGAAGAAGAAGAAGAAAAAGAAGAAGCGATTGGGAGATTACAATGAGATGGATCAAGAAGAGGAGGCCGTGACTGCTCGTGCTGTGTGGATCGAGTACGTGGGCACACACGGGACCGGGCACTCATCGGAATCTTCAGCTTCATCTGGATCCACGTCTTCTCATCCTTCCCTTCCTAAATTGGTTCAAGTGCTACGTGGGATGTACATGCAGACATGGCATTGTTGAGTGCGAGTCGAGGGGACGACGCTGTTTCCACAACCACTTTCCTCACTGGACCTTCAGAGCTGGAAAAGCCAGACCAGAGCCAGTAGCGTAACTAGGCTTAGGCCTACAAAAGATTTTTTTAAACACACTGCCATCTTTAAGATTTTCACGAAAACGACGCAGTTTTCGCAAATTTATACAAAAAAGACCCAGTTTTTTTATAAACTTTCAAAACAACGGCTCAAGTTTTTGAAATTTACAAAAAAAAGACCCAGTTTTTTTATAAACTTACGCAAAAACGACACAAATTTTTGAAATTTAAACAAAAAAGATCCAGTTTTTTTATAAACTTACATAAAAACGACGCAGTTTTTTCAAATTCATACAAAAAAGACCCAGTTTTTTATAAACTTACATAAAAACGACGCAAGTTTTTCAAATTTACAAAAAAGACAGCTTTTTAAAAATTTCGCCAAAAAGACCCGTTGTTTTTAAATGTACGCTAAAACGACTTCTTGTAAGTGTACACGGAAATGCCGTCGTTTTTTTTAAATTGACACTAAATAAGATGCAGCTTTTTGAAATTTTACACTGGATGATTTTCAAGTTTTTTCAGGTTCTTTTCATTTGGAAAAAATATGCTGCAGGCGCTACTGGCCAGAGCCCGAGTATGGAGTAATCCAGCCTCTCCAGCTAATTTGGTTTCTCTGGGCCCTACAAGTGGAGGAGAACAATAGCGAGGACGCTGATGAGCAGTGGGTATATGTAGGCGAATAAAAAATACGAAAGCCAAAATCGAGGAAAATAATCGCCGGCTTTTTCATGATGACACATTTGGAGGATTATGTGGCGATGAGTGAAAGATGCATACATAGCTGGGCTAATGGGAGTGATGATGATGCAACGTAGAAAAAAGGTCTGTAGCTTGGAGCATTTTGGGAATAAAGAGAGGAAGAGACAAGAGACGAGTGAAAGCCACAAAATGAGTGCCAGTCAATCTACCTACGTCACTCACCACAAAACAAAACTCTATGGAAATTTCCAAGTATCAAAAATCGTTGGTTGGTTTTGGTTCGCATCCTCCACGTCTTCGACTTAATCCTTAACTACATCTTCTTTGTCTTCTTTCCATTTCTCATTCCTTTGTATTGTATGCCACTGTATTGTATTATATTTCTTTTTGTCTTGGACTAACTCCGTCTTACGTTAGTCAAAGGCTCGGAGCTCTATTTGCTCCAAAGTCAAAGGCACCAACGACAACGACTATTCCTTGTGAATTAGTCCCCGTAGCTTTCCCTCCTATGCATAGCATAGGTGTGTGCTCCAAAAGCTAGTGCAAACAAGTAGAGTAAAGGCATTTCATGATGATAAATAGAGCTCACGATCACTATGACGAGGACGAGGACGGAGTCTTTCGAGGCGACGGAAGGTTTATGAGGAACGAGGCGTACATAGCTACATACGTAGGTATGTACCGTTTAATTAAAATCAATTTATATATAAGCTTATTTTAGTTTTTGACGCATTCAAAATGTCTACTCAAGCATACGCTCGAGTTTACTTTCAGGCTGTGGCATTGTGGAGGACAGGAGCAGATTGAATCGGTAGCGGAGGCAGGATTTTTTTTCGTGCAGACCTGCTCAAAAACTGGATCTTTTCTAGTCTATATTTTGAAAAATGAACCTGTTTTTGTGTAATTTTAAAAAACTGCATCGGTTTTTGCGTAAATTTTATAAAACTACGTCGGTTTTTGCATAAATTTAAAAAAACTACATCGGTTTTTGCGTAAATTTTAAAAAACTGCATTGGTTTTTGCGTAAATTTTAAAAAATGGCACCTATTTTTTAAATTTCAAAAACGGCATTTATTTTTATGAAATAGTTAAAAAATGCATCTGTTTTCGTGTGAATTTAAAAAAGCTACGTCTGTTTGTGTGTAAATTTAAAAAATTAGCACCTGTTTTTGTGTAAATTTCAAAACACGGCATTTATTTTTGTGGAAATGTTAAAAAACGGCATCTGTTCTTGTGTAAATTTGAAAGATGCTTTGTAGGCCTAGGCCTAAAAGGTCTCCCCTGTGGACGCTACTGAATGGAAATGGAATTGGAATGGGGCTGAAGTTAGAGTTGGCAAAGTAAATTGCACAGTGAGGCAGCCACAGTTCAGTAGTCCATATGAGCGGAAACTTGAGACGTTTTCTATATTTCTCACAATTTTGAGAATTGGTGAATTGGGAAAGTGAATTGGTGAATTGGGGCTTGCATAATTGGAATATTAATTACATTACGGAGGACACACTGTCTTGAGTCCAGAAGCGAATTGGACTCGAGAGTTGGACTGGAAGTGGAAGTGGAAGTGGAACGGGGAGGGCAGAATGATAACCCGAGAATCAGATGAAATGAGAAGTTATGAATTTTGGAATTTCTGTTCCGTGTCCTGCTCCTCGTATAACTTGAGGCTTGATGTGATTCTCTCATAATTTGGTACAAATTGTATAACGGAGGTAAGGGATTCCAATCCAATTCCAAGCCAAGCCTAGGCTCATGCCATGGCATGGACATGGAAGTGGAAGGAAATTTTTAGAGTGAGGGAACAGTTCATTATCACGAGAACATAAAACACTTGCTATGTCCTTTTCGTATCTGTACGTATGCATATAATTACACCATAACCCATAGCACCTGCACTTTGGAAAAAATGTGGAGCAAGTTGGTTGTAAACTTTGATCACTTGGTTCCACACATGGGCAAATGTTCATGCTTAAAGTTAAAAGTCGGAGTTAAAAGTGGAAGAACAAACAGGGACAAAAGAGTGAAGTCGAGAAACGACTGCATCTCAACTTAAATAATTTAGACAGTCCACGGCGCCCAAAGCCAAACAAGCCAAGCCAAAGTACCTACAACAAGTCAAAGCCAGACTTTTGGAATGCGAAAGTGAAAACGAAAACGAAAACGAAAACGGCCAGCACCTTGACTCGCAGCGTTGCAGGAGAATGGAATGAAAGAGAATGGAATAATAATGCTTTGATATTATTTGTTGGCTTTTGTTGGTTGTACTTGTACTTCTGGTTTCCCTTGATTTCTACGTGAACGTGAGAAACGTGAAGAGGCAACGAGGGGAAAGGGGTCAAGAGAGAAAGGTACACCAGACTGTTGTTCTCAGTCCAAACTTTTTGACAACTTGTGTTTGAGTTGAGCGAGTGTTCCCGCACAAAACGCTGTTGACTGAGGCTCCAAGTAAAACAAAGTACGGACAAAGTACAACTCTATTTCAATCAGTGGCGTTGGCAGAATTTTTTTCCGTCTAGGTCTGCTGAAAAAACTGAATCTGATCCAGTGCACATTTTTTAAAATACGTTCGTTTTTGTTTACATTTAAAAAAGTGTGTCTCTTTTTGTGTAAATTGCAAAAAAACGTATCTGTTTTTTAAAAAGTTGTATCTGTTTTTGAGTATTTTAAAAAGTTGCATCTGTTTTTATGTAAACTTGAAAAAAATGCATCTGTTTTTGTAAATTCAAAAAAACTGTAGCTGTTTTTGTGTAAAACTAAAAATAATGCACCTGTTTTTGTAAATTCAAAAAAAACTGTAGCGGTTTTTGTGTAAAACTAAAAAAAATGCACCTGTTTTTGTGAATTTAAAAAAAATTGTAGCTGTTTTTTTTGTAAAACTGGAAAAACTGCATGTGTTTTTGTAAATTTTAAAAAACTGACTGGTTTTAAATAAAATTAAAAAACCCACCTGTTTTTGATTAAATTCAAAAAGTATAAAATCCTGAGCCTAGGCCTACCTCTGCCGACGCTACTGGTCTTCCATGTAGCTATGCTCCCAAGCACACAGCCCAGGAAAGGAAACCAGAGCAGAGAATAGAATAAGTGCCATGTATAAATATAATAGCCACATTTGTCCGACCAAATTTCTGTTAACGGTCCGGGTACACACAGACATCATCATCATCTTCTTCTTACATTCAACCACGACACATTGAAAAGTTAATTTGATGTTTCGCATTCGCTTTACACGCTTTAGGCCAGGGTAAGGAGGGAGAAGGAAACATGTTGGTGAAATGTAGAGTAATAATATTTATGAAAATGCCACTCACTTCATCATCGCTTGGAGTAAGGAGCGTGCAGACATTCGGTTGGCATTTAATGCGTTTGTTATTCAAATTCGCCCGGAGATGGCTAATGACAAAAGGTACTTGAATTAAATGACAGAGGACGACATGACACGATTGCACTGTGTTCGGCCGTGTCAAGTAGACAGAATACATATCTGGAGACAATGGAGGCCAGTAAATAATTATACCCGAGGCAAGTGTTGCGAGATACGACGAGAAGGAGAACCCGGGATTCGAGCTTCTCGCTTATCGTCCTTAGTCCTTTCGTCATAACCTTCCACTCCGCACTTCACTTTAACTTTCAACTTCCAACACTGTCCCACTTTCCCCTCGCTTTTCTTCTCCGCTGGTCGATGTGGACGAGGATTTTATTTTCTGCTCGTTGGTTTTGGTTCTTTATCAGTGGTGTAACCAGGGCTAGGCCAAGCTGGTCTAAACCTACCTAAGAATTCGAGCTTATGCTATAAATGTATAAGATGCAGTTTTTTTTAAATTTACGCAAATATAAATGCCGTTTTTTTGAAATTTAAAAAACCCAGATGCCATTTTTTAAAATTTACACAAAAATAAATGCCGTTTTTTGAAATTTAAAAAAAACAGGAGCCATTTTTAAAATTTGCACAAAATTAAGTGCAGGTTTTTGAAACGTACACAAAAACAGACGGAGTTTTTTGAAATTTACGCAAAAGCAGATGCTGTTTTTTGAAATCCACAGAAAATTTGATGGTTGTTTTAGCAGGCCTATGTACAAGAAAAGAACTGCTGTTTACGCTACTGTTCTTTATTCTTTCCTTCTCCTGTCCGGGCCTACTATAAAATGTTTGTGGAACTCAAATTGCTCAACCTGACACCCTTAAGCTTTATTGGATGATTTTTCGATTAGAATAATAAATGCGATGGACGGTTGGATGGATGGATGGAAGGGCTGAAGGAAATGAGACGATTACGTACTGCGTTCATGAAAAGCGACATCGACATCGACATCGACATCGTGAGGAGCGGGTACCTAAGTATGTTAGTGGGGCCATGCATATGCATGCACATTACATTACGCTATCCATTACCGTATTACAATTTCCAATAAAATTCATGTCCCCTTCCACATTCGCAATTCGCAATCGGAGGCGTAATCGCATTCAAAGTTGCAATAGCATTCGCATTCTCATTCTCATTCGGATGCATGTCATTCCATTTGATTTTATTTCTGCTAGTTGAAAATACTAATATTTCCAGATCCAGAGTCGACGTCTATTGGTATTCATGTGCACAACTCAGAGTGTGTACATACATGGTGATTACACTGATACCATTTGCATCAACTCAAAGTCAAACATAACATACTAAAATGCCAGTAAGTACAAGAGTACATGATCGAGTCGTTGTCGGACAGAATGATAAGGAGGAAATCCAAGCATCCTTTTTGCGGAAGCTACTTGACGCAAAATGAGTACATATGCACAAGGAGAGTATGTAATAAAAATATCGCAAGGAGAAATCCATACATAGATGGTCCACAGTGGCAATTTATTTAAGCCCTGGTCCTTGTCCTGGTCCTGGTCCTGGTCTGAGCGGAATGAATCCAATTCAAGGAAGGAAAGAAAAGAAACGAAAAGAAAAGAAAAGAAAGAAAGGAAAAGAAAAGTAAAGTGACGTGACAAGTTTAACTTGTCAAGACTTGAGTATTTTTGGAAGGAAGGAGACAGGCAGACGAAGGCAGGAAGCGGATGTTTAATCAAATAATAATAAGTGTCAGAAAAGGAGAAAGAAGTAGCCGCTATTATTAATTAAATTGTTACTAAATTGGCTGGTGTTAATATTCCAGTTGTTACCTTCAGTAGCGTAACTAGGCGTAGTCCACGTAGGTCTGGGACTACGAAACATTTTTGAAAATATCTACACTACCTTCTCTAACGATAAGATATGCAAGAAAAAGTCAGTCTTATAAGCCTTTAATTGGGAAGTTTTCTAAAACATTTACTTCTAAAAGACTCAATTTTTTTGAATTTACACAAAAAAGATGCAGGTTTTTTAAAACCGTACATGACAACGACCTTTTTCAAAAATTAACACGAAAAAGGCGCAATTTTTTTTATAATTGACAGTAGATTTTTTTTTAGATTTACATTGGACTCTACAAGTTTTTTCTAGGCCTACATGAAAAAAATCCTGCGGGCGCTACTGGTTACCTTATAATATTATGTTGTTGTATGGAATCATATGGGAAGCAATCAAGGAAAATAAACCGAGGCGACGGCTGCATGTTTTTCTTCCTCTTGTTTTGGTTCGGGAGCGTCAAGGTGTGAAATATGGTTGAGTGGAGCCACTATAGTATTTCACGATGCAGCTGCATAGCTAATCGGCAGTCGTATCATGATCGTGATAGTCACTGCAAAAGCAAGGCCCAGTAGGAGTACATAGAAGTACAGCTGTTAAAATATGAAGTGGAGTGGAACGCTGGAACCTGGGAGTCTGGAGAGCTGGAGCTGGAATAACGGTGAAAATAGCCGAAGGCTCGGATGAAGGGTTGGGGTGCAGATGGAAATATTGTAGAAACCCACCCACTAGGTTTGTTTTGTACGTAGCATTTGCAATTCCAATTTATATTGCCAGCGAAACTGGAGCCGGGACCTAGAAAGTAGCGTAACCAGGCGTAGGCCATGTAGGCCTGGACATACAATGGATTTTTAAAAATACACTGCCTTCTATAAGATTTACACGCAAAACACCCAGTTTGTTAAATACCCAGTTCTTTTTTATATTTACACGAAAACAACGCCATTTTTCTAAATTTGCGCAAAAACGATGCAGCTTTTTTTTTAAATGTGCTCGAAAGAGACGAAGTTTTTTTAAAAATTTACACGTAAATGACGTAGCTTTTTTAAATATACGAAAAAACGCATTTTTTTTTAATAATTTAGACTAAATAAGATGCAGTTTTAATATTTTTTAGTTTTAAAATGTACACTGGACTCATCAAGTTTTTTCCAGTTCTACGTGCAAAAAAATCCTGCGGGCGCTACTGGACCAAGACCAGGGCCATTGGATGGTCTTGACTTGGAGATTCGGATCCGGGCATCGTAATCGTGTGTTAAGTATGTTGCTCCGTGTGATCCGTAATGCCCGATGCCTGGATGGAAATAGGAGGATAAAGCCAGCGAAGGTGCTGACGATGGAAAGAGAGCGAACACGAGTTTGGTGCGTAAGGTTCTCGTAGGCTGGTTTGAATTGCATCAGCTATTCACATTTAATTCACACAAATACACACCGCACACTCTCAAGTACATGGACAGTACAATTCCTCCCGTCCATCAAAATAAAATCCGTCGTACCCGCCGTTGCTGAAGAAGGACAGGGAAATCGGTGTGGAATTCGGAGACCTCACCGAAAAACCGAATTCCGGAGTCACAGGTTGCTCTGAACGATCCGAAAATACAAGGCTGTAGTACGTCACCGAGAGCTTCCTATTCTCTCAAATTTCGATCGATAAAAATTATTGATCGGTCAATTCGCGCACATCTGCTCCCCTCAGTCACAGTCAATAGCGAGTGAACGAAAAATTAGAAAAAAAACTACCCTTCACCCTTCACGGTTTCGTCTCATTCATCCGCTTGGACTTTTCATCCACCCGGACTCCATCCATTCACGGTGCACCCTTAGGTGAGTATATTGTTCGTAGTCGGTGTCGGTATTGTTCTGGGTTATTCTTTTAGGGTTCCGTGGGTTTCCAATTCTAACATTGAACATAGCATTCAATATTCAATAGTTCACGTTGGTAGTTTAAAGTTTAGTATTTGGTATTCGGTCTTTAATTCCGGTAAATAGTCAATTGTAGCTGTGTTAAATACTTGTAATTATACTGCACGTGTTTTGTGATTATGATTGTAAGTTTATTGGACTAGCAACTAGGCAAAGTGAAGCAGTGCTCCAAATTTAAATTTGTTCGATGTGTTTCTACTTGTGTGTTGATACTTTATAATTTGGTAGATTATTTGTATGTAGTTTCATCCCCCGAAATTATAATTTCTGGTACTAACTGTGGTTCTGTGTGCTAATAACTATGAGCATTAGGTAATTTTAAGCTAGCATTTGATAAATATTCGATTCAATCAGTTATTGAGACTATTGACAACTTTTAACGCTAGAATGTGTTTAATTCAGCATTTTTAACTCTTATTATGAATTATGAACCAACGTAAAGATGGAGGATCTTTTAATTTAGTTGTATTGTTTGTTAACTAAAGTACCAGTATTCAGTATTTATTGACGTGATAGGATTGATAATTACGATGTCCTTTCAAGTTTCAGATTTCCGTGACCTGACAAAGTTTTTAACATGGCCAAATACATCGTGCAGATCATAGTGCTTGGGACTCAAGCAGTAGGGAAGGCATTTGCGAAAGCTCTAAGACAAGAATATCAAGCCAGTCAACATGCAGCACAGAGTAGGAGAGGTCAACCGAGAGGATCACAGGCAGGAGCAGACACTCAGACTGCAGCGGAGAATATGAAATTGGGGATGACCTTAGAGGAAGCAAGACAAATTCTAAATATTAACCCCGACTCTAACGTAGAAGAAATTCAGAAGAAATACGATCATCTTTTTAATGTAAACGAAAAAAGTAAAGGTGGTTCCTTCTACATTCAGTCTAAAGTGTATCGAGCTAAAGAACGATTAGATAAAGATATAGCAAATACCAAAACGGCCGAACCGGAGCAGCAGCAACAGCAACAACAGTGATTAGAAGAATAATTACAAATTTCAAATTATCAACTTACAACACAATCTAGTGCCGTACTGTTCTATGGATTTCCACTTAACCCAAATTTACTAGTGCTAGTTCCAGTAATCACGAAGTTTTGAATAATTATAGGTTGATACGACATTAAGGTACACGGCTGGTTATTCTTCATTAAATGATAGTGACTGATAACCTTAATGTCTTTACTTTTTTAAAAGTAGTAACGTTCCTCGAGGAAATCGGATAGCAATATAAATATATATACATACAAATATATAGAAGATAATGTACTACCTACTCATGGGAGATTATGTGCTTTATAAAAAAATGTGATCAATTAAAGTTGACCTGTTAAACAAGCATCGATGAGATGATATATCTTGGTTTCCAGCAACATTCTGTTTTTTTATTCATATGAATAGGATTGGAAAATGAAAAAATGTGCATGAATTGAAATGACCAACGAAAGTTATTTTGTTATTCGGAAGAATTATTATTATTTATAATGTTCCTTGTTTATAGAAAGCAGAAGATTTACTTCAGTTGATTCTCGCCCTGGCCCCGGATTGATTTTGGTTTTAGGTTTGATTTGTTTTCTTTAAGAAAGCAAGTCCTGAGTTGATAGCTGTGAAATCAAATGAAATAGGGTAGATGTGGGTAATTGTGAACACTCCAAAATACAATTAGTAAGAGTTAATAAAAACTACCGCAACGACTTTTACAATTATGAGCGACAGTCATTTGTAATTGTAAAATACACTGTGATGGTTTTTATTAACTTTTACTACTACTTTGTATTTTGAAGTGTTCACAGTTACCCGCCGTTCACAATTACCCACATCTACCCTAATCGAAATTCAGTTTGATTATTCTTCGTATTTATTGTACTGTTATTGCACTGCTAATAAGTCGCGTCAAGGGTAAATGAAACCGCAACACCTGGAAGTTCAGTATTCCGTTTTTCCGTCGTTTGCAGAATTTGATGTTGCGGTTACGTAATTCCCTGATTCCTTTTTATTTTAACTCTGCAGTATTTTGGAGCATCATTCATTAAGTAATTTACTTGAACAATATTTGCAAGCATTACGATTTTGACATGATTACACACATTTAATTATATTTGACAAATTGATAATAAACAGTTTCTGGATCCAGTGGAATTTATTACAACATGTTGGGTGATGGGTCTACGTTCGTACCGAGGAGCTACATCCGCCGTCTCTACTACGGCCTTGGAAGTAGTAAACACGTGTGAGACTTTTGCAACGGATTTTGAATCTTGAGCTTCAACGTAAAAATAATCGAGAAGGGATTGCACTTCACACTTCACACTCACACAGCAATAAGCAATAACTAACAAGCGGGTGTTTTTTTAACTGTCAACTCAACTTTGAGAATGTAAAAACCGGTAATCACAGTGGGTAATTAACATTAGTGTTGATTTTTAATTGAAACCGCTGGTCATTCACAACTTGTGTTCAATTTATTTGTATTTACTATCTGCATTTTGGCATTCTACTGTTCCTCGTGGTTTTGGTCATTTACAATTGTCTTTGTTATCCCTTGGAGAATTGGTAATTAATTATACTTTATTATTAAAATGGTATTTGCATATTACATGTGAAATATGATATGGTTTGTAATTTGTGACCTGATGCACTATTTTTTACTGGTTTCAGAATTTGCACTTGAATCCGGTGTCCGGCTGAACCAGATCACAGATATTTGTGACGTGACAGATCTTTACAAGAGCAGGCGTGGGAATAATTACAGCCTAATTACAATTATAATGGCATCTTCATCCCGGAAGCGTAAGCTTGAAGCAGAGGTTGATGACTACAGTGCAGGCATCGAAAGTGAAATTAATAAATTTATGACTACCTCGAACAAAAAGCACACGATCGATTCAGACGATGAAGAAGAAGACGACGAAGATACTAATCGCAAGAAGTACGACGTTATGGCAGAAGATGATATTGAAGGTTTGTGAAACAGTTAAATGCAATTTCTATCCATTAAAAATCATGTCTATGCATAATTATGTGTAAATAATGTGTTAATTTGAATGATTTAACAATCCCCTGCAATCTTCTTTATGTAGAGTCCACATTCGTTGATTATTGCAAATAACGTCTATTTATTGTAATTCAAAATTAGTTAACTTGAATTTATTGACGTTATTAATTTAGGTACCTGTGGAAATCTTTTTAGCTTCAATTGTATGGTCTTGTGATTGTGAAATGGCTGACCGGGAAGATGGTCAACACTGCTTAGTTTGTAATTATAACTAATGGAAAAACAAAGTGAAGGAGTAAAATATTTAATTCCCTAAGCCGACGCAAGATTTTTTTCCGATTCCGATCTATCGATTAGGCAGGAAAATGGCTGGCGATCTATCACTTGTTTTTAATGGGTGGTATTGTACCGGTTTATTTTGTGAGTTTTCCTCTGGGTCTCAGTTATCATTGCCATTGCTGTTATTAGACACTGGAGAAATAGAGATGGAAGAATTGACTTAAAATTGGGTCACAGTTGGATTTTGATATTGATCAGTGAGACAGATTATTAATGGATAAATTATGAGATTATAAAATGAAGGTTGTTATAATTAATTGATGGCTAACTCTTTACTATACCTGCTTATATATGGTTTTATGGTTCCATGGGCTAGTACGTTGGCCAGGAAAGTGTCAGTTTCTATGAAAAGGTTTTATTTTCAGTGCCTGTAAACTATCAGCAGTCTTTTGTTTAATAATAAGCATACTTGTTGGTACTCTTTAGTGCTTTGGTTCCTAAGGTATTAGTATGAGAGACATGATAAGCTTTGCTGTCCATTAAATGTAGATTAAGTGGTAAATTGCAAAGGATTCTTCAAATGAATACTGAATTTATCATTTTGAAACGAAAGGAAAATATACCGGAGTTCATATTATGATCATCGAAATGAATAACAGTACGAATCTGTACTTTATGTTTAATTTATACTCAGGTCAAGAAGATAGTACCCAAGAATTCGATGGCGCGACTAAACTCACGCCATTTAATATGAAGGATGAATTGGAAGAGGGTTATTTCGACGGAAGCGGAATGTACATTTGGAACAAAAAAGACGAGTCGGAGATAAAGGACAGTTGGTTGGATTCAATTGATTGGATGCAGGTTAGTTCGAATTTCTTGGTGTGGTACCAAGTTGTCGATGTATTTTCTATATTACACGCTTGGTTTTATTTTGTTGGCATTTTCCGTCTTCACTTTCGTTTCAGGCTCTAAGCAACATCAATAAATACAATACGCTTTTGTATTTTATTTCGCCTTGTGGGTTTTCTCTATTGAGCATGGATTGTTGGTGTTGGTTCTAGGTAAAGAAAACTGATGGAGAGCCACGTCCAACGAAGGATGATGATGATTCATCCAGTGGCGATAACTCGGAGACTGAGGGTCCTTCCCCAATCGCCTTGTATCAAGAAGTGCTGACTTACCTGCAGCCTGGTGAATCCATCTTGAAGGCTATTAAACGACTAGGTATAATTTTATATAATATTCTGTGCTATATTAATTATTGAATTTCACTTGATTATTGATTTTCGTTCTAATCTTAAGTAAATCTATAGGTATAATAGGTAGTGGGAAATATATGTATCTAAATGTTCCATGTGAATGAATGGAGGTGGGGGAAAACAACTCTCGGCTTCGGAGCGTTTGAAGCAGAAGAAACTAGCAAAACTTCAGGGCGGTTCGGTCGAAGCGGCACCAGCTGTGAACATTGGTGATAAAGAAAGGATGTCGAAATTGACTGAGATTGTGAATAAAATCATGTCGTCTACTGGAAACATGGATGTCTATGACGAAACTTACGAAAGTCTTTCATTCAAGGTATGCAATGCACCTAGTTACGGTTATATGTAGCTTGTTTTATTTCATTTCCGCCAATGTCAACTCAGCTACATATGTTTGGTGCAAAAGTTATATACTGATTTTATAACTCCCAAAACATTGGTTCTGGTGGTTTGGAATCGCAGCATGATTTTTAATAAGAATGTGCTCATGTTTCCTTTTTGAATGTAAAGGTATCCAAGGAAGCCAAACCTGTGAAGCAAGCACCTCAAGTAGAAGTAGTAGACGACGGTCTGGATATGTTCTCCGACGACTTTGAATCCAAGGGTGAAAAAGTTTAAGACGTGTGTAACCGTACATTTACATTTATGTGCATAACAACATCAGCATCAGCGTAAATATAAATACTTTAATACTAAACCTATGAAAGTATAATTACATAAGTCTTTTTCAAGGTTTCAAATATGCTGTATAAAGGCGTAATTAGGTATATTTGTACTGTGTAATGCATTTTTAGATTTATAAAAATTTCTCAATTTTATTAAGTAATTGTATCAAGTTCAAGTTGTGATATTGTTCTTCTTCAAATTACTCATCATCAGTTGTATTTTTAAACACAGAGAATCTGAAAACTTTTTAACCGAGTGCACGTGTAAACCAATTTTCCAAAAATTCTGTGACGTTGAATGAATTCATTTATAACGTAGTAGCGTTTGTGCTTCTTTTTTAAAGATCGTGTCAAAATGTTGTGCATCGATTTAAGTGCAGTAAATATTAATATTCGATCCTATTGAGAAATCTTCCATGGTTCCAGTTCTTTGTCCGGGAAGGAGCAATATTTAAAGTTTCGAGAATGAATTTTGGTACCTTCTCTCGTAGCTAGAAATGTTATTAAAATTCAAGTGGAGTGAATAGTTTATTATTACTCAATCAACATATTAATATTAGTTTGCAACTATAAAATGATAATGATTACTAAGCTATGAAAATATGATTGCGAAAAGATGGTACAGTAGCCCATGTAGAAAAGTTTGCTTCTCAGATGTGAAATATCTGAACTTTTTTATTACACGATTTGAAACGCAGTGATAACATATTATAAATATATATAAAATATTTGTTGCCTGAACTTAACACTTTCAATTTGATTACAACTAATTCACATGAAATCAATCATTTCTAGTAGAATATTATATTCGTCGTTGAAGAACCAAAGTAATGCTAACTGTGCTAGACCCCGTGCTGAGCATAGTGAATTCTCAGCGTGTAGCAATAACATTAGCATTCTGCTTTAGGGGCCTACTGCACTTAACATATTTTGGTTGTTCAAGGACGATGTGTACTATTCTATGCAGTATAATTACATGTAATTACAATCCCAGTACCGTCGTCATTATTATTAAATTAGAATCATAGTATGCCGCTGACAGCCTTAAGAATTAGGAAGTAAAGATTAAAGTTGTATCTTCGTACCTACGTAGATTGCATAAATAAGAAAACCACAGATGGATGAAGCAACAACGCGACGCAATGCAATGTAAGTAAGTAAGGAATGGTAGCCCATTTGGATTTGGATTTGGATTTGGGTTGCTGAGGCTCCAACTTGTGCCTCATTCTCCATGAATCCGAGTACCTATTTAAATGATAGGAAAGCTGGTGGCTGGTCTGGTAGACTTGGTTGTGGTAGACTGAAACAAATTGCCTGCTACGTTCTACAGATTATCTATTCCCAAATTACCTATGCTAACCTTACTGGAATATTTATTATTTTATTACTACGAGAATTGTTCCTGTAGTAGGTAACTTACTCAGTTTCAGTGTACGTACGGATCTAGAATAATCTTCTCATATCATTAGATTACCAGTACGAGTACATTTATGGTATAGATACATAGTTAGGTATATAGATATATAGATATATATGTATAGAATTATTTATAGATATATGTATGTATGTAGTTGTAGTAACCTATGGTAGGTATATGCGGTCATTTATAATTCCACTTCCGCTGGGTATGAAGATTTATTCTTTCGCTTTATCCTGTAGTAATATTAGTGTAGTTATTATACCTAAGTAATCATAGTGTGTTCTGACAGACAATGTGGAAAGAAAAATTAGAATTTCATTCTGTTCCTCTATGTAAATTCTGCTAAAGATTATATTGTGTAGAGTAAAGTATTCTTGGCTTTGAATTTGTTTTATAGACTTTTCATCAAATCATTGGTCAGTATCACTTTGTATTTTCAGTTGCACTTTGTCGAAATTAACGTCTATGTACCTTCCATGACTCACTCGTCGTCAGTGTTTATCTATCCTTTATATGTATGTACTAGTTGACGCCTTCTGTGAGTCGAAGGATCAATACCTTGTTTAACAGTTTACCCAATTCCCAATTTCCTTCCGGTTTTCCACGAGTTAGCTTGGCATTTTAGTTGAGGTTGCAGTTTGCAGTAGCTGGTTCTGGTTCTGGTTTGACATTGTAGGAATGTATGCACCTTTGTAGGTTAATTACCTATTTATAATTATAGATATTCTTAATGCGACCAGTAGACTACTATATAATTATAAAGGACTATAGTTGAACAGTTGGAGTTGGAGTGGATCCTAATCCTCTCTGCACCTGCACCGCATAAGAACTCACTCAGAATCACATAGAAACTGCTTATGAATAGCAAGTTCATTTTATAATCTTTCATTCATATTTTCTCTTGCTAATTGCATCGCAGCATTACTTACGTAACTTTTGTTTTTATCTTGTTTTTCTTTCTGCTTTAGCTACAGTGTACCTACGATGATTAATTGAATATGCACTTGCGTTGAATCAAAGTTTGGAAGGAAGCTTTGGTTTTTCGTACCGTAGGCGGATCCAGAAAAAATTTATGGAGGGGCATAAAATATCTCATTATATCCAGTGTAAATTTAAATTTCACAAACCTGCTTCTATTTTTGTGCACAATTCAAAAAACACCGTCTGTTTTTGTGTAAATTTAAAAAACTGCGTCTGTTTTTGTGTAAATTTAAAAAACAGCGTCTGTTTTTTTGTAAATTTAAAAACACAGCGTCTGTTTTTTTGTAAATTTAAAAAAACAGCGTCTGTTTTTGTGTAAATTTAAAAAACTGCGCCTGTTTTTGTGTAAATTTAAAAAAAGGAGCATCTGTTTTTTGTCAATTTCAAAAAAGTGCATCTGTTTTGTGTAAATTTGAAAAAATTGCACATGTTTTTGTTTCAATTTTTAAAAAACGCATTATATCCAATTAAAATTTAGAAAAAAACGCATTGCATCTACAGATAATTTGATGTTGATGGAGGGGGCTACAGCCCCTAGCCTCTCCTCTGGATCCGCGCTTGGGAACGTAAATGAGAATCTCATCCTTTCCTCGTCTCTGTAGTGAACTCGCTTTAAACTTGCTAATTGCCATAAATAAGAGAGTAAACAACCGTTTCGTTACACTTCTCTCTTTAGGAGGAATGATGGTAATATGTCGAAGGGAAAGAAATCCAGGCGGGGAGCCAACCTTCGAACGGGATTGCTCGAGTAGGAGACGAGTAGGAGTACGAGTTAGGATGTGGTAAATGTACGGAGTAATACAATTAAATATTTTAATTGGGTGCACGTACTCGACTTGCTCCACTGTACTGTACTGTTCTGTATAGAGGAGCCACCGCGCCTCGTCGACTCGCCAAAAAGTGGAAAGGAAGCCCAGTGTTTTGGAGCAAAGCAAAGCATCAATAAATGCTGGAAATAATTTTCAGAGTAAAGCTACGACTACACACGCAGCACCGTCCTTTCTCTACACCGTCATTAATTAACGTTACTGTGCATTCAGAGCAAAGACGTCCTCGATCTCCTCTCATGTGTGCCTTAAACTCTATTATATGCATGTTGCATTCGATTAGGTTCGGATGGATGCAAGTGCTACCGGAACCTTCTCCTATACCGTACCGCACAACATTTACTCATTGCTCACTAGAACCACTGCACAAATAAATATACCCGCTATTTAGGTATGCTGTCGCTTCCCATCCTCTCCTTCATCCACACCATGACCACACCATCCCTCACATTCACCCTGAACTTATAGCAGGGCAACTCAAAACTGAAACTAGGCAAGTCATGCTAATGTCACCAAAACAATTACGATTCCGTGTACATACTCCTGCCCACAATCAGTTCCTCTCAGAGGCAGATCCAAAAAAGTTCACGGAGGGGATAAAGAAAAAAAATCTCATATATCTGGTGCAAATTTAAAAAAAATGCACCTAATTTTGTGCAAATTAAAAAAGTGCATCTATTTTTCTGTTAATTTAAAAAAACTGCACCTGTTTTTCTGTTAATTTCAAAAAACTGCACCTAATTTTGTGTAAATTTTAAAAAAACTGCACTTGTTTTTCTGTTAATTTCAAAAAACTGCACCTAATTTTGTGTAAATTAAAAAAAGTGCATCTATTTTTCTGTTTATTTCAAAAAATTGCCCCTTTTTTTTGTAAATTTAAAAAAATTGCACCTGTTTTTCTGTAAATTTCAAAAAACTGCACCTAATTTTGTGTAAATTTTAAAAAAACCGCACCTGTTTTTCTGTTAATTTCAAAAAAACGCACTATACGTAGTGTAAATTTTGAAAAAAGCTCGTTGTATCTACGCCTAATTTCATCTTCATGGAGAAGACCCTCGCCCCCTCTGGTTCCTCTCCCTCTTTGAAAAAAGAAAGTGCAGAGCATTAAAATTCGCCATCGGTTGGTTTCGTGGTTGTGGTTACGTTGACTGGGATTATCTAATCTGACTCTGACTAGCACAAATACAGATAATGACTTATTAGACCCACTCTGTTTTTCCTTTGGATGGTTTCCCGTCCATGTAAATACCTCCACCTCCATAATGAGTATAATTATGTGTGTGTTTGTTACCACATGGGAAGGTTGAGTGGGACTGGGACGGTGAAAGTAATTAAAGTCAAATTTCGTGTAAGAAACTTTTGACAGAATTAGAATTACAATTACCGGTGTGCGCTTTGGAAATAGGACTTTAAAAGTGGAATTATGGGATAGGATCAAATTTGTTTCTCCTGGCTGTGGCTGACTGATTGCATCACTGCATTATTTAATTAATTTCGAATGAAAACTTTTTCTATTATTCACTATTCGGATCGATCGATACTTTGGGATACGAATAGGAATCACATATAGGAACCAGAACCAGAACCAGAACCAGAACCAAAACGTTCCCGTCTTTCTCCCTCCAACTGCACTCAAACCGAGCTACGCTACTAATACAACAGCTGATGGATGTGAAAAAGGGAAAAATTGGTGGCAATCTGGTTCTGGTTCTGGTTCTGGTTCTGTAGTGGCTCTGGGAGTGTATTTATTTAGCAAGGTACATAGTACACACACGTACAAGATTCAATTAGAATTCTTCAACTTTGGCTACCCCAAAAAGTTTTCCATGTCCGTATTATATTATGTGTAGAGTGGAATGGAGTAGAGTAGAGTGGAGTGGAGGAAAGTGAAGTGGAGTCAAGCCGAATGAAATAGATTTACGTGAGAATATGCGAAATATTTGCCAACATAATAAAATGCCTAATGCATTCATTTCGTCTGTTATGTAGTAAAAACCATTGGATGCAGACCCTTAGGAAGTGAGCACGTTGAATGGAAATTCTTGTCGTTCCGTTCTTTCCAACGCACCATAAAGCCTTGTCAAATAATCAAATTGGAAAATTGTTGTCTTTACGGTCTCCATTTGTCTATGACTGGGGAGCATTTGACACTGAGCGGGCAAGTAATTATCCTTCTCGGTTTATCAGCTGACGCCTCCAACTTACCCAAGCCCTCACTCTCACAGTCTCTAACTTAGCACTCGCTTTGTGACTGGACTGTGACTGTGACTCTGAGTAAGGTGAGCGTGTGGACCAAGCGTGGATCCAGAGGGGGGCTAAGGGGCTGTGGTCCCCTCCATGAACAGGAAATTATGTGTAGATACAAATTGCCAATCAGATTTTTTCAAAATTTAAACTACGTGTAATGCGTCTTTAAATTAACAAAATTTACAGAAAAACATGTTTTTTTGAAAGCACAAAATGATCCATTTTTTTAAATTTACAGAAAATCTAATGCAGTTTTTTGAAATTTGCACAAAAAGCTGCATTTTTTGAAATTTACAGAAAATATGATGCAGTTTGTTGAAGTTTACAGAAAAGCAGATGTACTTCTTTGAAATTTACAGAAAAGCAGATGTACTTTTTTGAAATTAACAGAAAAACAGATGCACTTTTTTGAAATTTACAAAAAAATCGATGTACTTTTTTGAAATTAACAGAAAAACAGATGCACTTTTTTGAAATTTATAAAAAAATCGATGGAATTTTTTGTATTTACAGAAAACAGATGCAGTTTGATGAAATTTACATTAAAACACAAGCATTTGTTTGCAATGTGCATGAGATATAATGAGCTTTTTGTTTAGCCCCCTCCACGAAATTTTTGTGGATCGGCGTGTGATGTGGAGATTCGCCTCCCCCAGTAACTCCTTTCCTTCCCTTCCCTTCCTTCGGTAATGTATGAGCCGATTACGACGACAATTACTATTACGATTACGATTGAGATGACGGTTGCGAATTGGAATCCGAGTCGGGATCCGAATCCCAATTCTAGTTCCAGAACGACAACGACTCGGCAGTTCCCGCGAAGTGAAGCTGGATTTGTTAAAGACTCTTGTATGTATGCATATGGTGCATATACATATGGTAGGTGCCTGTCTATGTATGCAGTACACGTAAGTTACACCTTTGACTAATGATACTGTATAAGCATCGCCAGTTTGGAAACTCACTTCTTTCGCACTCCCATTCCTTCCCTCAACACGGATTTTTCATGTTAAGGATAACGATATCGAAATTAGCAGTGTTTAATCAATAGTTGTCGGTGGCACGGAAGAGAATGCGACAGCAGTGCGTGAGCAGTGCATGAGAACCGTGTGGAAAGGAAGAGGTAAGTGGGAAAATGCAGTAGCGTCTGCAGGATTTTTTTCAGAGCGAGGTGAAAACACTAGAACTTTTCTAGTCAACATTTTAAAAAACTCGTTTTAGTTTCAATCTTTAAAAAAATGTGGGCCTTTTCATGAAAATTAAAAAACTGCGTCTTTTTAGTTTCAGTTTTTAAAAAAACGTGGACCTTTTTAATGAAAATTAAAAAACTGCGTCTTTTTAGTTTCAATTTTTAAAAAAACGTGGACCTTTTTAATGAAAATTAAAAAACTGCCTCCTTTTAGTTTCAATTCTTAAAAAAACGTGAACCTTTTTAATGAAAATTAAAAAACTGCCTTTTTTTTAGTTCCAATTTAAAAAAAAACGTGGACCTTTTTAATAAAAATTAAGAATATTGGGTCTTTTAAGTGTAAGTTTAACATAAAAACTGCGTCATTTTAGTCAAACTGAAAAACACTGGGTCTTGTCTTTTTTCTGTACATTTAAAAATAAACCGCGCCTTTTTAATACAGGCTAAAAAAACTTGGTCTTTTTAGTGTAAGTTTTAAAGCGGATCGTTAGGCTATTTTAAAAAATCCTTTGTAGGCCTAGGCCTAATTCCTGCGAACGCTACGGAGAAAATGGAAAGGTGTGCATTAGATTTGGTAGCTGAGTTAGTGGAACGTGGTACATACTGACGAAGCCAAGTGAAGAAAGGAGAGTAACAAGTGAAGCTTTCGCAAAGGGTAAAGTTTGTTCCTGTTCAGTGGTTCCTGTTCTGGTTCCTGTTCTGGTTCCATGCAATGCACTTGCATGGCAGACTACATGCGTTTCTTAGCTATTATAAATAATGAATGTGAGCTGCGGCTTGACATCTTGGATTTGGATGTGAATTCGGCTTCAAGTCAACCCCTGCCATGTCTTTGTCTTTGTCCTTTCGTCTACACCACACGCCTCCCCTTGACTTTTTGTCTCGGATATTATTGATTTCCTTAAAACACAGCTCATCTATAAATAACGTTTTTTTCAAAAATTAGCGTGTTTCTCCACGTATCCATCCCTTCCCTTCTCCATTTCCACAGCTCCAGTCGCGAACTCACACACTCACAAACTCTGTGCCCGTGACTCTGACTCCAGTTCTAATTTTCCATGTGAGCAGTCAAAGGCGGATCCAGACAAAGTTCACGGAAGGGGCTGAAGAACAAAACCTAATTATGTCCAATGTAAATTTCAAAAAAGTCCACTAAAAAGTCTCTTTTGTGTAAATTTCAAAATACTGCATCCGTTTTTGTTTACATTTTAAAAAATGTGTCTAATGTGTGTACATTTCAAAAAAGTGCACCTAATTTTGTTTGCATTTTCAAAACGGCGTCTTTTTTGTGTACATTTTTTAAAAAACTGCATCTGTTTTTACGTAAATTTGAAAAAACTACATCCTTTTTTTTGTAAATTTGAAAAAACTGCACCTGTTTTTATTAAAATTTGAAAAAACTGCACCTGTTTTTGTTTGAATTTTAAAAAACGGCGTCTCTTTTGTGTATATTTTTAAAAAACTGCACCTGTTTTTATATAATTATCAAAAAACTACAACCGATTATTTTGTAAAGAAAAAACTGCACCTGTTTTTGTTTAAATTTTAAAAAACGGCGTCTCTTTTGTGTAAATTTAAAAAACTGCATCCGTTTTCCTGTAAATTAAAAAAACACAATAGATGTAGTTTGAATTTTGAAAAACTCATTGTAGCTACTTATAACTTAATCTTGACGGAGGTGTCTAAAACCCCTAACCCCTCACTGGATCCGCGCCTCTGAGCAGTTCTCCTTGGTAGATGTCTACTCGCATGTAGTTACCTTTAGCTCGGACTAGAAAAGGTACTGTAGACTGGAATGGAACTGTGAGTAGCCATCAGAAGAAGAACAACTGTGTCTCCATTTTCTCCATAAGGATATTATTACCAAAGTTTATAAATAAGTGCCATTGTGTAGAGAATTGTATAGACGGAGATAGAGAAGGAGCATTAATGCTCCTCTTACTCGGACTCTATGTAATGTACTAACATACATAGCTATGCACCTGTCCGCTCTTTGTCTACGTGTGCATTTGATTTTCCTTTGGAAAAGTTGATTCGTTGGATTCGTTTGGATTTTGGATTGGAGGGAAAGTAGCCTTGTTCTTGTTGCCATTCCAGACTCATGCATTACCTCCGTACATGTGTCTCCCTTCCCCAGCTCAAATTGGAAGAAACAAGACAAAGAGAAGGAGAAAAGTTTTTCACAATAACACTTTTGCGAGTAAATTGAACCTTTAGTAAGAATTGGAATGGTGGAGTGTATAAAGCATGTTCGAGAGTGGCACATAATGTTGCGTCGTTATTTTAGTATCTGTGGGCAGTAGCTGTAGCTTGGCTTTGGCTTTGGCTTTGGCTTTGGTTTTGGCTTGGCGTTGGTAAATCTATGGACAAGTGGGAATAAAATCGAAATAGAAGAATGATAACTGCAGCCAACACAAGAACCACCAACACGAAACGAAACCAAGACAAGGACCAAGGACCAGACTCCGACTGTGTGGGAGAAAGCAAAGAGGAGTGAAAGTGGAGGGAATGCAAAGGAAGTGTGACATGGCATGGTATTGGATCGAGAGAGAAAGAACAGTCAACTTACGGGTCTTGAGCTTCGACAGTAAAAAAAAGTTTTTCCTCCACTGAGTATAGCTATGAGCCAAAGTCAAGCACTGATGCTGATTTAGATATGCTCAAGTGCAGATATGGGAAATATCTTGGCTTTGGTTTCGGTCTTGGTCTTGGTCTTGGTCTTGGTCTTGGTCTTGGTCTTGGTTGGTGGTGTAAGGAGGATAACGACGGCATGGATTCGCTAGTTTGCTTCGTATAAATTTCACAATAGATCTTTTAAGCACCAGCATTTCCGAGGAGACCTGGAGAAGGTGCAGTAGATACTCGCGAACAAAACAACCCAAAGCACACCACACCACACCCCAAAAGAGCACAAGGAACTGGAAAGAGCAAGCAGGGGCGTACCTGGAGTCCGTGCCCCGCGACATTTCACAAAAATTAATTTTTTCAAAAAATGTAAATTCGAAAAATTAGACCTCTTCCAAACGTGTTCATTTCACAAATTAGGCCTTCTCAAAAAGATTTAGTTGGAAAAATCAGACTTTTTGCAAAATTGTTAATTGGCTAAATGTGAATTTTTCAAGAACTGTAAATTCGAAAAATAAGCCTTTTTAAAAAGTTTTAGTTAAAAAAATAATACATTTTTCAAAAGTGTGAATTCCAAAAAATATTAATTGGACAATTTCGACTTTTTCAACAAGTATTATGTAATTGGAAAAATTAGACTTTTTTAAAAGTGTTAATTTTGAAAAATTGGATCTTTTTAAAAGTGTTAATTTTGAAAAATTGGACCTTTTTAAAAGTGTTAATTGAATAGTTTTAAAATTTTCAAAAAGTGTTAATTGGAAAAATTCGACATTTTTAAAAAGTGTTAATTTTGACAAATTGGACTTTTTTAAAAGTGTTACTTGCAAAAACTCTACATTTTCAAAAAATGTTGAATGGTTCAATGTGACTTGTTGAAAAATTGTTATTTTGAAAAATTGTTGATGTGAAAAAAGAATCGTTCTGAAAATAGCACCGTGAATCCGCCGAGCTTCAGTGCGTGGCAGGTACGCCACTGGGAGCAAGGAGTGAGAAAGTGGAGCAAGGAAGGTGCGAGAAGAAGAAATCCTAATACGAGAAAGTTGTGTGGATTCCTAAAGCTATCATAATACGAGACATAGTCATAATACTCAATTCCATGAGAATCATCATCGCTCCTTCTGAATTTTACCCGCTCGCATTCGCATTCGCAGCCAAATCCCAAGCCAATCCAATGCCAAGCAACCAAACCAAACCAAAACCAAACCAAAACCAAAACCAAACGAATCCACAAGCTGCACTGTAATTTTACGCTCGTTTCCCCACAATACTAATGCACGGTCACGGTATGGTATGGTATGGTAGTGCACTCAACGGTACCGATTCTCCAATGGAGAACACACCGGAATACTGTGGACAGTGTGGGAATTACAGTGTTTCTATGGTAATCAGATGATTACATATGAACCTCCTCACATTCTGATTTCTGATCTCCCGATGAATTTTTTCATATTCCATTCTTCCCACCTTAAGTGTTTTGTGTGGAATGCAGATATTTGCCAAGAGGCGGAGTGCATTGCATCATGGCGAGACGCTCCTTCCCTTTCTTCTCCCTTATGCATAGAATATCTACATCACATTACATTCTCATCCACTCACCCCGACCCAACTTTTCCCCTCTTTTGTTTTTTGCCTAAAGTTAGATTTGATTTGATTTCCCTCGTCCTACCTGAATAACTTTCTCTGTCTCGCTCTCTCTCTCTAGATGCAGTCCTCTGAGAAACCCTAATAATGTAATGGAAGTCCCTCGGATACGCTAATTTTAATTTTCCTTGCGAGTAGAACAAAGAAGCAGTAGCGCCCGCAGGATTCTTTTTCTCCAGGTTTGGAAAAACTTGATGAGTCCAGTGTAAATTTAAAGAACACCGCGTCGTTTTCGCTTAAATTAAAAAAGTTGGTGTCTTTCCTCTAAATGTTTAAAAAATCTGCGTCTTTTTCGAGAAAATTTAAAAAAAAGCTGCATGTTTTTCGTGTAAATTTAAAAAAAAGCTGCATGTTTTTTGTGTAAATTTAAAAAAAGCTGCGTCATTTTTGAATACAATCAAAAAAATGAGTCCTTTTCATGTAAATGTAAAAAGCAGCGTGGTTTTCGTCTAAATTAAAAAAATGGTGTTTTTTGAGTAAATTTAAAAAACCCCGCGGCGTTTTCGCTTAAATTAAAAAAGTGGTCTGTATTGTGTAAATTTAAAAAAAGGCCTTTTTGCCTAAATTCAAATATGGTCTTTTTCAGGTAAATTTAAATAAATGCGTCTTTTTCCTGCACATGTTAAATTTCCTAGTGTAATTATTTTTAAAGATCCTTTGCTGACCTTGGCCTAGGCCTATTTACGCTACAGGGAAGAAGCGACTGGCGTAAAATGCAATTGGAAGAATTGTGCCGGACGGTTTTTCTTTTTTCACAGGGTAAAGTTTCCGCTGCTATGTATCCTCCTCTCGTCGACAGTATTCTTTGACAAGGAGTGCTCTGAGTGCACTTGAGAGAGGATGAAAATGAGTTCTGGCGAAAATGAGTGTGGAGGTAGGTAATTTACGATTACAAAGCATTTTAACTCAATTACCGCACTCGACTAAAGGCTCACTATTTCTAGATATAAATATCTCCATGCATGCATATGTACTTTGATACTTTGGTATTCACTCCCGCGGGATTATATCTCAAGTCTAATTTAATTTGATAATTCTGAGAATCCTTGGAGTAAATGCGGGCTCCACTTTCTGTCGTCCAACCAATTCAACCGCCTAACCTGGAGACCCAGAGTGCAGCACAGTCCAGTCAGTTCTAGAGCAACAGTGCCATTCCACCTTCTCGCAATTTCTCTTCAAAGTTATCTTTCCGCCGAGACCAAACAGAAATCATTTCACGTGCATGTCATTCATATACGTGAGTCTCCCTTTCAAAATTCAGTCGCATTCCAATTCCACACAAAACCAGAGAAGGCAAGACAGTCCCAGGCAGGGGCGTATCCGGAGAAGTTGCTTGGGTGCTCAAGCACCCCCTGAAATCTTCGAAAGGTGAGACTTCTCAAAAAAAGTGTTTTTTAAAAAAATTACACCCTTTCAAACAGTGATAATTCGAAAAATTAAATCCTTTCAAAAAGCGTTCATTGGAAAAATTTTACCTTTTCAAAAAGTGCAAATTAAAAAAATCACCTTTTCAAAAAGTGAAAGTTGGAAAAAATGCATTTTTTTAAAAAGAGAAAATTGGAAAAAATTCGCCTTTTCAAAAAGTGAAAATTCGAAAAAATTCGCCTTTTCAAAAAGTGAAAATTGAAAAAAATTCACCTTTTCAAAAAGAGAAAATTGAAAGAATTCACTTTTTCAAAAAGTGAAAATTGAAAGAATTCACTTTTTCAAAAAGTGAAAATTTAAAAAAATTCACCTTTTCAAAAAGAGAATGCTGGAACAAATGCACCTTTTCAAAAAGTGAAAATTGAAAAAGAATTCACCTTTTCAAAAAGTGAAAATTGAAAAAATTGACCTTTTCAAAAACTGAAAATCGAAAAAATTGACGTTTTCAAAAGGTGAAAATGGGAAAAAATCAGACCTTTTAAAAAATTGTTGACTTGAAAAATGAGACTTTTTGAAGTGTTAATTTGAGAACCTTTGCTTAAATATGACGCAGCACCCCCGAAATCGAGTTGCAGGTACGCCCCAGGTACATGGCATGCAACAGAATTATGTCCTTGCACATAAATTCATGATTCCTCTCAAACGCGGATTCGCTTTTAAATCAACTCTCCTTATCGTCAATGGGACCGTGGATCGTACGAAGAGTGTTTGGAAAATGGTTAGACTCTCCTATCAGTCCTCACACTTCGGGGAAAGGAGGAAATGAAATTTCCTCTTCTTGACGCTTCTTTGTACACATTTCAGGTATTTCACCAAGATATTCAAGGGACCCATTTTTGACACTTTGTACAACTTGCGTTTTTGATAACGAGTGGTTCTTGCGGGTACGACGCCACCCAAGTTGCTACTTTGGTGTCGCACAAGCCTTGGGATTTCTTATGCAAATCCCATTTCATGAAATCGTCACGCTTTCATGTGACGCTAATTGACCATAATAATATCACCGGTAGCTTTTCTCCGCCAACAGTCGAGTCACGAGGGAGCCTTTTCAAATCTTTCTTAAAAATTACATCCCGTCGCTAAAGAGCTAAATCCAAAAGGCTCTAAAAACAAAATGACCAAAATCAATTAGAATTTTTGAAACCATTTTAAAATTATTAAAACAGAAAAATTTCAATTGCCAAAAATTGTTAAAAAAGAAATTTTGGAAAGTTTCAAAATTGTTAAAATAAGAAATTTTGAGACGTTTCAAAATTGTTAAAATACAAAATTTTGAGATGCCTCAAAATTGCTAAAATCAGAAATTCTGAAGCGTTTAAAAATTGTTAAAATACGAAATTTTGAGACGTTTCAAAATTGTTAAAATACAAAATTTTGAGGTGCCTCAAAATTACTAAAATAAGAAATTCTAAAGCGTTTAAAAATGGTTAAAATAAGAAAATGAATTCTAATAGATTTCGGTTATTTTGCTTTGAACTCGTGTTGGATTTAGCTCATTTTGAATCTTCGTCCACGACATTGATGATTTGTGAAAAGTGCAAAGGTCGCTAGTTTTCTTTCTCAAGGACATTCATAAGTTTGTTTTCATAATTTTTAATTCCTTCAAATTTGTAATTTGGTTTCATTGAAGGAAAAATGGAAACGTTCCAAGTATTTAATTCTATATGAGGATCAAGAACGTTTAATTTGTTACCAAAATGAAGGACAAATATTGCATTTATTTTTGGGGGAAATGCAAAACACAGCTTTGGAAACGTTTTGCACTTTTCTAGGAACTTTTGACATAGTTTTTGGAAGAAATATTGAAGAAAGTCACTGTGACTTGAGGAAAGGAAACGATGAGGTGGCTCCAGCCCCGTTCCCTCGTGAGTGAGTATCGTGAGTATTACGAGGCGTGAGTTGACGTGCATACATTCATAGATTCATACGGGGTTTTGGGTTTTGGGTTTCGAATTTGAATTTGGTGTTGGGTTCAACTTGACTTTGCATAGTTTAGGAAGGAAGAAATGCATTGGAATGGTAGTTGGCCTTAGCTGTTGTTTCCTTGGTGGGAATCTTATGGAAGTATGTAATGGCATGCTACCCGAGACCAGAACTTGACAGCTTACCGAATTTCCGTGGGGAGTTATTAAGCGGGTAATTAGAGACACTTTCCCTAATACCCGTCATCAAATAATCCCAGGCAGAGTTAAAAAGCTAATGGAGACTCATTTAGACGACGCTGATCCTTATCCCCATTCCGATTACAGTCTTCCGCTCCGCTATTTACAGGTAGGCAGTTAATTATACGTGACAGGGAACAGACGAAGCACGAGACTAACACCAGCACCACGAACTCACCAACGACCAAAGGGAAGTCATGTCCCTCCACTCTCCCGACTGTCACTAGCACTCTCGCTATTAGCACCAAGCGCGGATCCAGAGGGGGCTGGCCAGGAGGTTGTAGCCCCCTCCTTCAACATCAAATTATCTCTACATCCAACGAGTTTTTTTCAAAATTAACCAAATTTACAGAAAAACAGACGCTGTTTTTGTAAATTCACACAAAAACAGACGCTGTTTTTTTAAATTTATACAAAAACAGGCGCTGTTTTTAAAATTTAAACAAAAACAGGCGCATTTTTTAACATTTACACAAAAACAGGGGCAGTTTTTTTTAAATTTACAAAAATTCAGGTGCAGTTTTTTTAAATTTACACAAAAACAGACGCTGTTTTTTAAAATTTAAACAAAAACAGGCGCCGTTTTTTAAATTTAAACAAAAACAGGGGCAGTTTTTTTAAATTTACAAAAATTCAGGTGCAGTTTTTTTAAATTTACAAAAACAGGTGCAGTTTTTTCAAATTTACAAAAATTCAGGTGCAGTTTTTTTTAATTTTCCACAAAAACAGACACAGTTTTTTCAAATTTACACAAAAACCGGTGCAGTTTTTTGAACTTTAGACTAGACATAATAAGGCTTTTTGCTTTAGCACCCTCCATGAACTTTTTCTGGATCCGCCTCTGATTAGCACGACTAACGTGTCCACACTGACCAATTAAATCCTTGCCCGGAGTAATTATTTATTAGTGATAAAAGCTACAGGAATAGTTAACGAGCGGAGAGCGGGGTCTTTTCATCTGGTGTTACTTTGCAGAGCACAAGTAGAGTGGAGTTTGTATCGTATGTGTGAAATGCCAATCGGATGTTTTTCCTTGATTGCCACACTAGAACTGTAGGAGAAGGGAGGAAGGGAAGAAGCTTTGAGTGCACACGATGACTCGGTTGAAGCTCGATGGGATTTGATTGAGGTAAAGTACCTCTGTCTAATGCTAATCTTAATACCTACTAATGCAACTACAACACTCTCCATGTACCTCCCAATGCCCAATGAGTATCTTCATGGACAGCTCTGTCTTTCCATTTACTACTTACATACAGCCGGGGCTGTGTTCAACAGGGGCGTACCTGAGACTGTGATCTTAAAATGATTTTTTGTGAATTAGACTTTCCAAAGCCAAATTTTTGAAGTTAAAGGGATTTTGAAAATGTAGAATTTTTTCCATGTACCTTATTTTTTTCACCAGCTCTCGATTTTCTATTTTATACTTTTTCAAAGGGCGGAATTTTTACAATTGATGTTTCTCAAACAAGTCTAATTTTTCTAATGAACGATTTTTGAAAAGGTCATTTTTTAAAATTAACCCTTTTTCAAAAAGTATTTTTTAGATTTTACTAACTAACCCCTTTTCAAAAAAGTGTGATTTTTCCAATTTTCACTTTTTGAAAAGTCCAATTTTATTTTAAAATAAATAAAAAATGTTCATCAAAAAAGTATCATTTTTCCAGTTAACACTTTTTTGAAACGGTCCAATTTTTGTAATTAGCATGAAATTGTTCAGTTTTTAAAATTTGCACTTTTTGAAAAGGGAGTAATTTTTTTACTGAACACTTTTTGAAAAAGTCTAATTTTTCCAAATTTTCGGAGGGTGCACCAATCAAATGCACCCAAGCACCCATCTCAGGTACGCCCCTGGTCCTAGTGTTGAAACGAGGAAAGTGACGGCTGGGTGGAATGTGTTTGTATCAGTAGGAATTTTTTTGACAGCCAAGAGTATCCTGCTCCGTGTAGGTACGTGAACTCGGTTAAAAGTGTTGCCTTGGATTTTGCATATTCGTTGGGATAATTGGAGTGTGGTGCAGTGTGGAGGACTAGAATTGCTTTGGCCACAATCTGCACATTAAACTGCCACCAGGCACATTTTTATCGCGGCTCCTTCCTTTCTTGGTCTGGAAGATGAAGATGATGGAGTGGCGGAATTGGCGAGATTTACGACCAGGAACCGTTTCATCTTGGTTTCGGGTACCGGGACCGGGACCGGGACCGGGACGGGGACCGGTACATGTGTAATCAGAGTATGTGTGTGTGTGTGTGTGTGTGGATGTTTGGTTATCCATTATGATTGAGTTGTGTGCTTGTGTGTGTTGTTTACAGATTATCCGAGGAAAGGGTGACTGGGTCACTATTAAGGGGAAGCGAAGACAGTGAAGGTGGATGGGATTGAGTCAACTCACTCAATTTCCTCGCACAAAGTCTACCATTGTGATTCATCATGCGTGAAAGGATTGTGTGCTCAAGTGTAAAAGTACGCTCGTGCTTCCTCTCTCTGTCCAAATCCACCTTCTCCGTACAACATGTCCACATTCCTACCCACATGTGTGTGTGAGCGACCGAGTCAAGAAAGAGGTTCGGGAACTTGGAACTTGCACTGTGCTGTGCTTTGCTGTGCTGTGCTGTGCTGTGTATGTAAGGACCAGGAGGAAAGAGGAAAGCTGACGAGTAATCCCAAGTACTATTCAAATAACGAAAGCCAAATATACAAATACAACTCAGGCCTTGCCTTATGTACGAACGCCAAGGTACATTTAATTTTGCTTTTCTTCGGGATTACTTTCCCGTCTCCCGTAGCCTTTCCTTCCCTCCGTCGTATTTACCCAGACTAGACTTTACTTTCCCTCCGTCGTCCTCCGATACTCTGCTTCCGTTTGCTCCTTCGCTCCTCTTCTTCTTCTTCTTCTTCTTCTTCTTGTTGGGCATTTAGTTGATGGTTTGTGTTTGGAAATTGTTGACCCTTGATTAAATGCCTCGGTGCCTTGGAGAGTTGGAACTCGGAACGAGTTCGTCTCCTCCTCATTCCTCTCCCATGTACCTACATGTGTGCGGATCTTCTACTCTGTGTGTGTGTGTGCTTGTCCTTGGCTTGCCCTTTTCTACACGAATTAAAAGTAATGGAAAAAAGAGAGAAATTTCATCTGGTGACAAAGTCGGTGGAGTAACTGTTGAGAGAGATTCGCTTCTGGATAGCCGTGTACACAATTTTCTCCTGGGAAGCTAAGAACCTTTCCATTTTGGGTGTGAATGGATTGAACTGCTGGTACTTTTTCCGTCGTCTGTAGATCCCTTCCTTGTTCGCGAGCACACAGTGCATCACCATCTCCGTCACTGGCTCCTGAAACCCACAAATATCCACATCCTTTAAACACTCGGCGAGTACACTCGACACATCTCACCCAGTCTCACCACCAAATCCAAACTCATTTTCAACACTCAGCGTCATTCCATTCAGATCTGTTCCACAGCAGCGGAAGCAGGGATTTTTCTAGTAGGCATGTTCAAAAAAATGTAATCTAATTTTGTGTAAAGTTCACAAAAACTGCATCTGATTATGTGTACATTTAAAAAAAATGCGTCTGTTTTTATGTCAATTTTTAAAAAACTGAAACTGTTTTTTATAAATTAAAAAATGCGTCTGTTTTGTGTAAATTTTTAAAAAATGCACCTAATTTTGTTTGCATTTTCAAAACGGCGTCTTCTTTGTGTACATTTTTTAAAAAACTGCATCTGTTTTTATGTAATTACCAAAAAACTACATCCGTTTTTACGTAAATTTGAAAAAACTACATCCGTTTTTATGTAAATTTGAAAAAAATGCGTCTGTTTTTGTGTAAATTTTAAAAAAATGCGTCTGTTTTTGTGTGAATTTTAAAGAAATGCATCTGTTTTTGTGTAAATTTTAAAAAAATGCCTCTGTTTTTGTGTAAATTTTAAAAAAAATGCGTTTGTTTTTTTGTAAATTTCAAAAAAACTGCCCCTGTTTTCGTGTAAATTTTAAAAAATGCGTCTGTTTCTGTGTAAATTTAAAAAAATGCGTCTGTTTCTGTGTAAATTTTAAAAATTGCGTTTGTTTTTTTGTAAATTTTAAAAAAAGGTGCTTTGTAAATAGCATAAGCTCCAATTCTTAGATAGACCTTGACCTGCTTGCTCTTTCCCTGGTTACGCAACTGCTGTTCGAGATTTCGGAATTGGAAGTGTGTGGAAAATGAGAGATTTTTAGCGGTGAGACAAGTTGAGGTGAGTTGAGACGAGAGGAATTGGGCATCCGGCTACCATGAAACAACTCAACTTTGCTTTTAGACCATGAATCGCACAATTACTTTGAAGCTACAGGACGACATAAACACAGAATCCGATCTGCACCCTTACACTAATTGCAAATTTCATTTAGCTCTTTCATTCTACGCTCTCTCTCTCTCTCTCTCTTCTGATTGCTTCCCACACATTTTCAGGCTCAGCGTGACAATGTCAACCCACGTTGACTTTTCAGGTAGTCGGAGAATATCGGCGGTTAAGAGGCAAAAATTCGCATTTCCTATTAAATTTAATAGGAAATGCGCCCTTTTGCCTCTTAAGAGACGATATACTGGATGGATGGGCATTAGAAGCCTTCATCATGTTTTGTGCACCAAGCACATATCGTCGATGAAGAATCAAAAAGAGCTAAATCCAAATTCCAAATGGAGCTAAAACAATATCAACTAAATCCAAAACGCCTTAAAATCAAAATAATGTAAATCCATTAAAATAAATTTTGAACAATTTAAAAAATTTTCAAATAAAAATAAAAACTTTTGAAATGTGTCAACATTTCTTAAATACAGATAGAAAGTTTAGTACAGTTTGTGAAATGATGATTCGATGGGAATTCGAGGGGACGATGAGTCGAGCATGGATTTCGTCAAGGGAGCAGGTCCTTCTACCGCTGAATTTCTAGAAAGGAACGGAAGACAAAGAGTTGGAAAGATTTTCGCTGTGGAGTTGACGAGTGATGATGACTTGGCAGCTGAGGAGAATTTGACATAATTGCACGCTTTCTATGGCGTATTGCTTTCACTTATTTCCACTCATCGAGGAAGGCGATGACGATGTGCTCTTTGTTCCACTCGCGTTTGTTCTTGTGTAAATTGTCGTTCCCGTGGCTGTCTCGTCCTTCATCTTCGCTTCCCGTCTCCGCTCCCTTCCGTTGTCTTCAAGAGCTCCGTGCCAGCGGCGTAATTGGCCTGGCACTGAATTTCGGGGGCGTCTTACAACGAATTTTGGAATTCCAAGTCGAATTTTTGAAAATGGAAAAATTTTCCTATTTACACTGTTTTACAACGTCTACATTTTCGATTTTACACTCTTTCAAAGGATGTCAGTTTTACAATTAATGCTTTTCAAAATAGTCTAATTTTTCCAATGAACGATTTTTCAAAAGGTCGGTTTTTTCAAATTCACGTTTTTTCAAAAAGTCGCTTTTATGTAAATCCAAGCTTTTTCAAAATTTCGCATTTCCCCAATTAACGCTTTTGAAAAAAGTCAAATTTTTCCTATTTACACTTTTTGAAAAGACCCATTTTCTAAATTAACGCCTTTTTAAAAAGTATCATTTTTCCAAGTAACAATTTTTCGGAAGGGAAAAAAACTAATTTGCTTGAAAAGGTTAAACTTTTCTTTTTTACATTTTTGAATGGGATAAACTTTTTCTTTCCAATTAGATCCATTTTTTAAAATGAACCCTTTTTCAAAAAGTCGCATTTTTGTAAATCCAAGCTTTTTCAAAAATTCGCATTTTCCCAATTAACGCTTTTGAAAAAAGTCAAATTTTTCCTATTTACACTTCTTGAAAAGGCCCA
>JAAXYX010000608.1:0-34440 GCA_036851915.1 Ptenothrix huangshanensis | reverse complement strand
GCTGGTGACTTGCTCCAAATTGCTTTTAAGCTGACTGTGCATTTGCGCCACATTGTCTTTAAGCGTGGACTGGACTTAGGTCAAATTGGCTCTAAGCCGACGACTACATCTTAAGCCAGCTCACGTGAACGGCCAATTCAGGTGTTCACGTACCTTGGCACTTAAATGCCAAAAGTATTTTCAAGGCTATCCAGTACAAACACAAGGAGTATCTTCGTCACTTGCTCCGCCTTTGAAGCCCCAAATCAGATCAAAATCAACAATCTACCTATTAAGGGATGCAGCGAAAGTTACGAGTCCAGAATACGGAGCAGCGAAGAGGACACAAGTCGATAGAAGAGCATTATACAATAGCTACGCACCTGATAATTTCGGTGATTCTATGCTAACTTGGATTTTAGCGCAGAGATAGTCCAATCCGGATACGGACGACTAAAGATTTCCCTCTGTCCGATGGATAGACCAAGTGCCAGATCAGTATACTAAAGATTTAAAACAGACCGATCAGTCAAGATTTGCTCTCGCAAAGATGACACGCTCATGAGTGGGGACAGACGAACTGAATGAAGAACGAAGGGAAAGATCAGAGCCGTGGATCTGCTGTGGTCTGCTGTTTAGGTACCATGAAAGCCGAGAGTTTGGAAAAGTAGATCAATGTGTGATGTGTTTGATTGAGCGACGGTAATAATGAGGAGTGATAAATTACTTGGCTGACGGGCGGAGGAGATGGTCCGATTTGAACTCATCATGTACAGCGAACAATGAAGAGGGAACAACGGTAAGAGAGCTAATGCAGAGCAGATTGGAATAAGGAAAGCGAGGGAAGAGTGAAAGGAAGGACCTGGGAGAAAAGACGCCTGTGTGCACTCGACTGTCAACGTCGAAACACCGAGAAACAACAAAACCATCTGTCTCTGCTGATAAACTTTCATCTTTGAACTTTTTTCGCTTTTGTTCTCCCTTAAATACACTCTTTCCTTCCCTTTCACGCATCCTTGCCACTTCCCTTTGCTGCCCTTCCAGTCTCCCTCGTATCTCCACGTCTTTCCGACTTGTCCGCTGCATTCCAAGTCTGCAGCGGAACATACGCTCATGGACACGTGCAAGTCAACCAGGAGGAATAATGTGTGGAAAGTATTGAACAAATCCATCTTCTCCTTAACCAAATTTTCTTTTCCAGATTCCATTTATGTTGAGAGTTTAATCAAACACTTTCTTCTCGGCACCAACCTGCGACAATCATAGTTGTGCGCTAAATTGCACATCCAATTTTCAAATTGCTGCATACTTGTCTGTGAAAACTGGAAGGGAGCAGCCTGATGTCAATTGATTAGAAACTAAGACAAGACGATCTGGTCAAGATACAGACAGTCATTATTACATGTTGTTGTCTCTTTGTCAACTATTACATTTTTTACCTGCCTCCTCCTTATATGAGTCGTATTCTTGCATAAACTCCTTTGCTCGTGATCTCACAGGCAAAGGCATAAAGCAGCAGAAGCTTACCCATGAACCTAAAGCGATACGCATCATAATCATGGAGAGTGGGAACAATATCTCACGATCAGAATGCTTTCTAGCGTCCTTCAGGCTTAAGCTTAAGGTATAGGCCAGGAGAAGAACCCAACTGCTCCATTAACATGGGGTATTTTATAGCTTGCAATGGGTTGATAACTGTGGAGGTTCGTGACTCTGTACTAATTTGGTGTGGGTGACACGATAAGGCATTACTGCTTTTACTATGACTGGACTTCGCTTGCTTCTTCAATCAAGTCCCGATGTGTCAGCAAAATATACGATGTATGCATTGCCCTCAATCACCCCAATCAAAGTACAGACAAAGCAATCGGAACAAACAACTGCCTACTTTTCTCCGCTACTTGCATTTATGACTTTGGTTGTTTTCCTGCCGATCCACCAACATCACATACAAGCACTTGGGGATAAGTGGAGTGCGACGGGATGGAAAATGGAAATGCGTGATAAATATCCGTCATTGGAATTCTCATACAATTTGAATGACAGATGCAATAAAAAGTAGTGAAGGAAAATAAAAAATTGGTCTGGGATTCTTTGAGGGTGAAGAGTGGAGAGAGAAGGTAAGAAATGGAGATTCCAGCCTGTCCCCAGAACGCCAGCAAATTGCAGCAGTATTTACCTTCGGCGCCGTCGGTGAATCAACACAAATCAAAAATGAGGAAGGCTTAAGCGTTGCTCACTCATTGCATCCACAATCACCTATCACATCGTCAGCGCCAATCAGCGGGTTGTCTCGTGCAATTACTTAAACTTCCCTCTCGCTGGAATTAGCAGGGAATGAGAAGCGGTCATAACATACTGGTAGGCAGTGGTAGGAGCTTGTTACCTTCGGAAGTGGGTCAGCAAATTGACTAGCATATACAAATGGTTTTTGCATATCCATAATTAAGTTACCTCCTATTATGGAAGGAACCGTCTCCTTCTGCCGCTCGTTTTCTACCTCCTTATGAAATCCATGAAACTCCTCATGGGTGAACGCAATGTCTTCCAATACCATGAAATACTCTCATTTTCTTCATATTTTAGTTTCTCTTTATTATGAGTAAACTAATTTTCAGCACATCCGGAAAGACATAAAAAGTGGTTATTATCATCAGTATAAAAAATAGAAAATACCCAATAATAACAAATTGACCGTAGAAAGTAGTAATTAATTAAACCATTTGGAGTGCACTACCAACCATGTCTTCCTCGTTTACGTTTCTGACCTATGAGACTTCAAGAAGTTGCAGGCGAACTCTAAAACACCTCTAAAAAAGGACATGGGTTTATTTTAAGCCAATGGTTTTTGACTTGATATGTCGACCAATGACAACTTACTGGCTGCGTCGGTGAGCCACAGGCCGAAGGGCTTATAAGACCAGTAGAACCAGAACGAGTCGAAGTTGGGGTAATGGGCCAGGGACATGGTGAACGTAAAGAGAAGAAAGAGCAAATCGGAAACAGCCAGGGCGCACAAGTACCTGCAAGCCAAATCAACACCCCAATTAATCACCCGATTAAATTCAATTCATCATCAGATCAGATTCACATGCAATTATCCATCTGTAGTCTGCCGCATGCGTCATATTTTCCATGACTTGACCAGAACGATTCAATCAAAAATCCAACGCCCGTGAAATACGGGCATGTCAAGACAGCGAGTCTGTAATTTAAGCACTTGAAACAAGAAAACAAGGGAGTTAACTTTGTGGACGTAAAAGTAATAAACAAGCAACTAAACAAGTTTATACTCCAAAAATGTGATTATTTCATTGAAACTAATATTATTAAAACTATTCCAAAACATTTGACACAATATTGCCCAATTAGATTGACACGGTGAACTTTGTCAGGTTGCAATAACACTTAATGCCAAAACTTTGAAGCAACCAGACGAAGTAAAGTTCACCGTGTAAATCTAATCAGGAAATATTGTGTCAAATGTTTTGGAATAGTTTTAATAATACTAGTTTCAATGAAATAATCACATTTTTGGAGTATCAACTTGCTTTAGCTGCTTGTTTATTTCCTTTACGTCCACAAAGTTAACTCCCTGGCTTACTGGCTTTCTTGCATCAAGTGGACAAATTACAGACTCGTTTTCTGGATATGCCCGCGTTTCACGGACGTCAGATTACTTTTGGGTTTCATAGTCATTATAATTTTCTCATTTGACTGTCAGGGTTTCAAACTGAATCATGTTCTTATGACCGTCAAGGTGTGCTACATAGGATTAGACTCCGGAACGCAATGATTTTTTTACCCCTATTAACTGATCAAAACTCACATATATAAGCCTTAAACAGAACAATGTAGCATGTTTACAAAATTAAAACCCCGCAGGACTTTCATAATTTTGCATGTAGGGAATTATTTATCTCGTAATGTAATGTAAGATGGGGAAATTCCAATGAAGTCTGGTTGAACTTGAAAACTTCATTTAACAATTGATGGACACACCTCAAATTGTTTCGAGCGATTTTTGAACTTGTTTCATTCTGATAGCCGAAGAAAATGTGTATGTACCTACAAATATTTTGGGTTTAGAAAATTAAGTCTACCAAACTCGGATAATTTATTGTGCAGCAATCCCTTAGAAACACACCAGCGGAGCCAATTAGAGTGGTAATTAAGTGCGCTCCAAGAGCTAAATATTAAAGTGTATGCTTCATCATATCATTTTATCTGTAACACCAAAGATAAGCGTCAGTTAGGAGATACGAGAAGGCCACGGACATTTCAACACAAGCGTGCCACACGGTAAAAAATAGACCCAAATGTATTTTCTGATAGAAGTCACTATAAACAAAAACATCTATGCAGGCACCTTTTAAATACGTCAATAGTTTTAAATGTTAATCATTTACCGGACCCATCCATTAAAATCAATAGTGGTAGATGTTAATCCACTTTACCGCCTATGCTATAAAAATTAATGGAGATATTTTTACAAGATCCCTATTGATTACTGTAATAGTGACTTCTATTACATAATCAATTTAATAACAAAATAGTTGGCGGGGACCGGGGTTTGAACCCGAGACCCCACGAACACTGCGGACAAAGAGGCGAGCGCCCTAGCCATTTCCCGGCGTAGGTCAAAGGTATCAGTTAACAGCGGCGTCATTAAACATCTATACTTTCGACAAACGAGAATGTTTACAGAAAACCCTATTAAATTTTACTATAGGAATGTCTATTAACCACTAATTGCGTAATAGTTACAACTATGAAAAGTAATGGGGTTTCGGTAAAATTAGCGTCAGGGCTCCTAATTGTGGCTGGTGCCCTAATTGTGGCCACCCCCTTGATTTCGAAGACGGTAATTTTTAACAAATCGATGTACAACTTCTACAAATAGTTCATTGTTTTTTCTACTAAAAACTGAATATTTACAGAGTTTCCTGCTTTAAAATTAAGGAGGTGGCCACAATTAGGGCACTGGTCACAATTAGGCGCTCTCACACTAACAGAATCTTCTGTAAAATTGATGAAGATCACTATTGCCTTTTGCTATTAATAGGGATACCGAAAGAAAAGGCGAATTTTCCATTGAGCACATTTTTTAATTTTACCGAGTTGTTTGTTACAATTAATAGATAGTCTTATTATTATTCTTTTATCGAAATCTCTAGTAGGTACTACTTTTTTTACCATGTAGCGTTCAATTTTTGATGCACAGGCTTTTTTGAGCAATAAATGAATGGACTTCGTTGGACTAAATTGCTAATGTTAACGTTGGGAAAACAAAAATTTCTTGTTGGAACTTGGCATTACACTTCACAACGTATATCGTGAAAAGTTTCCCTTTCTAGACACTTAGTAATAAAAAAACGTATTAAATCATGGTCCCCATGCCCATTCTCCAGTCAGTGGAATCTCTAAGAACCCCGACCATATCCCTGTTGGTTATCTATGTTCCCAGGTTCCCGAGGTAACTGTACCAGAGCCCGACTTGACCAGTTAAATTGTTAGTCCCTGTTTTTTGCTGTGACTAATAATAATTTTGGAATTTTGTATTGGCATGGTTTTTTGTTTTCAAGAAACTTTTTAAGAATGAATACGTTTTTGCTCGTCCCTGGAAAGGATGTTGATGTTATTGCATTTGTATTTAATTTGCTTAAAATCTATGGTAACCGTTGTTTTTTATATTTGGATTTTGCTGTGATATGCATGGTGATCATTTTGGCTTAGGTAGGACGACAAGACGACAAACGACCAGAAGCCGAGAGTGATTACATAACAGACGTTGTCTGGAATAAATTACACATTCATGTCATAGCCTCAGCACTCATCAGTTGGTGAGTATTAGAACATTACCCCACCTTTCTTCACAGCCTTGACAACTAAAATTTAATGACAGGTCCGATATAAAATATATCAAAATAATATATAAGGGTAAAATATCATCATCGTTGCATAAACACTGAATCAAGAATGCACTAATGAGTATTTCAAAGCACGGTAACAGGGAACAGGTGAAAGAAAAGTCAAGGCCAAGGAGAAGGACAAGCTGGAGTTGATGTTCGCCGATTTGTTTGCCTGCGACAATCCGATCGATGCTTCATTCCACTTCGAGTATGTAGATCAGCAATACGGACCTGCACGTTCTCTTTACATGTCCAACTGTCCAAGCGTGTCTTGGCAGTCTCAACTGAATTATTAGCAAAAGAGATAAATAACATCCACTCAAACGCATTATTAAGAACCTTCGGCAAATGCGTGCGAATGTCTCACAGTAAAAGCAAAGAAAGTGCTGTGACAAAAGTTTGGCTGATATCCCGCACACTTTTTCGAGTTGACTCTGACTTTGACTGAAGAAGGGAACCTAGAATTTGCATGAGTTGTTAAAAATGAACTGGAGCACTGTCCATTTGTTTCCAATTTGGATCCACCGCTTATTACAAGCACGAATTGCCGGTGCCGCTTACAACTCCACAAACAGTTGTGATAACGATCGGATAACCATCTAGCCAGCGCCAGCGATATCAATAAGGACGACGGTAACAACCAATAAAACGGATCAAATTAGCGGTAAGTCTCCGTAATGCAAACAAAAGCGGAATTTGTCCTCATCTGCTTTCTCTGCAAGTCTCGGTAAACCTTATTTCCTCATCTCATTCTCATCTCAGTCTTATCACTTTCTTCCCTACATCTCATTGATTGATTGATTACATTTATTAACGTGCTATTTAAACCAATTTGGAGCAAAGCCATTCTTCCATTGGTAACAATCATACTATAGTTTTATCTTAATCTAAAAAAGGTGCTATTTCAGAATAACAGCAAAATAGTAATAAGAAATACTGGTAAAGTCATCTGACTCTCACAACGCACACTGACGCACACCCAGATACAGGTGATGGGAGCGGGATAGAATCAACGGAAGCGCCCTGTGGCAGTGTAACTACACGCACCCTCACCAACACGTACGTCTTCCAGTCTAACGTGACGAACTGAATATACTTTTGGTCTCACAACTAAGAAAAAAGATGTCATAGAAGGGGCATATAGGCGAGAGTACACTCTCCAAGCTCTGCCTATCTGCTTCTCATTCTTACGAAACTATTCGCTAACTAGAAGAAAAACGAACATTTATTTGTTTTTTCTTATTTCGACTCATCTTAGGTGTGTAGGTGTAACTACCTGGTATGTTGTGATGATTGGTGAGTTGTACGGAGTTACTAATAAATAACAATGGGTAGTTTATTTCAACTAACATGAATTGATAATGGAAGGTGGATTTAAGTTTACGAGAACTAAAAGCAGCAACTGGATTAGGTAATGATTGACGCCTGATTGTGGACGTGAACATTTTCTATATCTTCGACATTACATTTTACCGAGTTAAGTCAAGTGAGATAAATACAAATTGATAATTATAAATATATAGTTTTAAAATGACAGTTTAGAGAAAGAAATGACATTTGAAAAACTGAATATAATTCCACTATTCGTAATCAATGGAGTAGTGGGTGCTTTGAAATTATTTTATTCGGAGCTTTCGAACACACTTTGGCGTCCTTTTTCCGGGATTCACAAATTCACAACACTATAATCACATTTGACTTGAGACGAAATGACTATGGTAATATATACACAGGATTCGAAGTCAACTACCTAATAATCAAATTGGAGTAAGTCTTCTTTGAAGCCAATGGAAGTCACTGGACTCCTTATTAGAGCAAGAGGCACTTTTCCTTTCTTTTTTGAAAAATTCAGAAGAGAATTTGGGCTGTTGTGTACTATTAAAAAGGAAATAGTTATTGCAGCAGTTCGTGGATCAACAAAAATTGTTCACCATCATTGTTACGATATTATTACCTATGTTTAGTAATTAATAATTTCCATCAATCAAAAGTATACTAACCCGCAATTTGAAATATATTCTTAAACTATGTTTGTACTATTGTGCCTTTAGGCAATTACCATTGTTGGTAACAGTGTAAATAAAATGTTTACTTTCTCTATCGAATTAATTACAGTTTAGGTTTATCAACATGGAAAGTTACATGGAGCCAAGGTAAAAAATGGCTCTTATTAGTAATTATTAGTTACGAGTAAGTATTGCGGTTGGGGTACAATAATTTGCATTGAATAATTGTATTAGAGTAACTTGAGTTCAGTTTACGACTGAACGTTAGGCAAATGCTAAATGCTTCAATTTCTCTTTACTCTCTCCTCTCTTCCTCATCAAGGTCGGAGCGAGTTTGGAAGGCCTAGGCGATATTAGGGAGCGAGTTCAGGAGTCCCCTCAATTATATCTAGAAATAAGCTTTTAAAGTAAAAAACACTTGATCTATGGGACTCCCAAACTAGCCCAGCAATAGCTAGTGGAACTAGTAGCAGTGAGCACAGAATACAGCAACGAGTGCAAACTTCAAACTGAAACGCGATTTCAACCTCCAATGATTTAATCCTAAACAAATTAGTTTTTACCTCACCGATGCAGTAACCGATGCACTGCTCGACACGGTTTGCAGCTGCTATCACTACAAATATTCTGCGTAACGTTTTGCATATTCCAATTCGGAGGAGTTTTTTCAGTGCTAGTGCTAGACATGGAGACGAATGTCCTTGGAATGGATGCAGCATGCAGCACAGTCGATGTCATGCTGCAAAATAGCAATAACTGAGAAATGCCCATGGGTCCACCCCATCACCAGCATCAAGCATGTGTGTGATTGATTGATTGATTTAACTTATTAATCACAGTGTTATTTAGACCAATTTGGTATAAAGGAATTCTGTTTTTTCGTTTCTTGTTCATTCGACCCTCGAGTGTGGGGTATACCTTAAAAAACAATTAATTTTCGAAGTATATATAAAGGTTAAATCAAGGCATACATTTTTTAGACAAGTGATACTTTATCTGTATAATCACTACTTTTTTGCGCTTATTTCTAGTTGGCTACTTCTGTTTTTAGATTCTGTGAGAAGCACATGAAGCATCTATTGTTCTGTTTACATATCCGTCTGTTTGCGTCCGGCTATCCTTCATGATGCCATATTACGGGAGTGCGGATTGACGTATCGGCTTCATTTTTTTAAATAGGATATTGCTACTGTTTTTGGTTACAATCGGTTTGATGACTTTTGCCCAATTAATTAATTTAATTATTAATTTTAATAGTTATGTTCAGTCGTGAACTGAAAAAAAGTTGCTCTAGTTAAATTATGCAATGCAAATTATAATGCTTTAATCGTAATGCCGTTATTCGTAAGTAATTACTAATAATCACTGCTGTTTGCTTCTGCGCAATGTAAATTTCCATAATTTGTAGGAAAGTGCTTTAACTCACCACAATTGGCAGTCAAACCTGTCAACCCTATACTAATTGTAATCAGTTTAAATAATGATAACTTTCTAATGATACTGACGATTAAGCTCAATTTTGGGTAAACAGAAACTTCGTAGTATCGTTTGTCTCCGTGTAAATTCTCAGCCTCCGAGGTAATAATAACAGGATTTTCATTAGCTGACTATATAATTATGCATTGCTGTTTTAAGTCTGTATCTCAACTTCTTACTTGTCTCTATTGGAGCTCCAAAGCTATTAATAAGCGTTTGTCAATTTGTATAATCCAATGGAATGCATTCTTTATGTTTAGCTTACTCGAGTTCAGTGCTTTATATAATGTTAAACCACAGAACATATTCCTTTGAATCATTTTCCAGGAACGAGTCGTTAGCTCTGTATCGCCGTTGCAATTCAAACTTTATTGCGCATTTTTCCATGCAGTTGTTGTAAGTTTTTGGCAGAAAAAATATTTTACCCTTGCCTTTTCATCATTAGTAGTTACCGTGCTAACCTTCTACCTTTATTTCTCATCCACACTCAGCAACCATTCCTAACTAATTACATTCAAACAAATTATGTATTGTTGTGTTGTGGGCATCTTTGCATGATCTAGCCATGTGCCACCAGGTGGCGGTTGTATTGCCTTTCAGTTTCTTGCACGTTACTCGTTATCCTACTCGTTTTTTTTACTATGATTCTACATTCCGAAACCGATCGGAACGGAACGGAAGCAGCTTGTTTCCGTTCCGTTCCGTTTCCGTTCCGAGTTACTCGGAACTCAAAAGTCCTCGTTCCGTTCCCAGTCGGAACTGATCGGTTTCTGTTCCGAGTGAAGCTCTAAAGACTCTAGGGCTCGATTCAGAAAATATTTTTAGCCTTGTTGTTTATGCTTTTTATTTGTTTGTCTTAATTCAATGATTTTTTTCATATGTTGGTACCAGTTAGCTTATTAATCTTTCAACAACTGATGCTATGTAGATATTTCAATGATCATAGAACCAACAGCCATGACTTCATCACCCACTGAATTTCGCGTTATGTAATGTAAAACTTACCATTGCGATTGAGCTGTTTCTGTCGCGATTTCTACGATTAATTTCAAACCAATGCTTAAACATATTTCCGGCAGTTGGGATGGACTAAAGACGACTGACCATCAAAAAGAAAAATTCCTCAAAGTTGTAATCAAAGTAAAATTAGAAAGGTATGTATTTTAGAGGGTGATAATCACATTATTTTCATTTTAGTTTCAAAGTGGTTTGTTGCCAGTTGCCAAAGTGTCCTTTTTTGTTTTGCCAAACTGTCCGCAAGGCCTCCAAACAAAATGGCAAAATGTTTTGCCAAAATGGTTTTTGACAATCTTTCCGGATACCGGCTTCATGTACGATGCGTGATGTGGAGTTATTGGGTGGAAAGTGCGGAACGGAGTTAGATAGAGTGGGATATGATAGACGAGCAGAAGGTGGTATGGGAATCATGTGGATTGGATAAATTACACCCCAGCGACCAGATTAGATTTCTCATTTCTTTCTCCACATTCGACTTTCACGTTTCTGTCAGCTTGCTTTTGTGAATATTGCCAACACGCCCTATTGGGTTTCTCATTGCCTGTATGTAAGTGCAAGCTGCGCAGCGCGCGACACAGCCAACCAACTTTACAACCATCCACTCAACTCAGTACTGATTGCATAAGCATAAGAATGTGCTACGGGTGATTTAGAATCATTTAATTCCGCCGAACTAAACGCCGGATAGTCCAATTCACAAAAGTCTACGCAAAGAACGGTTTAAACTATAGTCCATATCTCAAGCTTCCTGCCTGCGTACCCACCAATTACGCATAACCTATTCAAATCACCGCAAACCAAATCATTTTCTTCCCATTTTCTGCACCTTTTTCACGGCTACGTCTTCGCAACTTTACCCGCAGTTTTCCATTTATTATTGCCCGACTGTATATATGCATAAAAAAGCTACAGTGTGAGTAGTTGAGGTTGAGTAGAGAAACGAAAGAAGACTACATGATGCGGTTCAGTACAGCAGCGGATGCGACTACAGAGTCTGCTATTAGGTGCAAAACTCTACGGCTCAATTCATTCGTAGTTCTACCAATGGCACGACAACGACCGAGAACGATGCACAGACATAACAGAAAAATACTTAATTTTCATTCATTATTTATTTCAACTCATTAAATCAACCTGCTTTTTAAATAATTACACGTTTTCTTCGATAAATGCATCACTTGTGTAGATTTTTATACTTTTTTGCTTTTGGAGGTTGAAGTAACTGGTCACAAGTCTCCCTAATTTTCAAATCTCTCGAAGAGAACGATTTCAGAATTGGTCACGAGAGAAAGACAAACTTGATTAAATATAGTATATGTAGTAGTAAACGTACTTACTACATCCTTGATGCCACATGTTCATGTTTCAGATTGTTGGATAATTCATAATTTCGTGTATATGCACACATTTGTTTGCATAATTGTTCAATACTACGTAAGAGAGAAAAGCTTTACGTATATAAGCTTCTTTTCATATTAACCAGCCCATTTTCTTCACCTAATCTGCGATTAGTCTTCTGACAGCGTGATTAAAACGAATACGATTTGAAACGAACAATATCTTAGTGATTATAACGGAATATTGTACGAATGATTGATAAAACTAAAACTTTTAAGGTTGAAAAACCCTAAAAATCTGTGACGTAATATGAAGGGGGGCAAGAGGGAAACAATTTTAAATACTCAGCATCTCTAGTTCGAAACAACTGTGGAAGAAAGATTTTCTGTCTCCAAGAACATACTACCGTAAAACTTCTAAACGAAGCCCGGGCTTCCTTTCAAAACTTAGACGTCGACCCCCCGGCTTGCTTTAGGGACCGGCTTCCTTTAGAGACCGGCTTCTTTTAAAGAATTGCCATGATCGTAATGTATGAAATGATCGATATGGAATGGAAAGCTTCTGATTTATTTATTTTTTGATGCAAATTAAAAGTACTTTTCAAAAAACAGATGTGCAGGTTAAAATTCGCTTCGAAATCGCACTCATTCAGCATGCATTTTGTTCCATGAGCACATGGTATGCTAACAGTAAGAGTAAAGTGCCATTGAAATGAGATAGCCTGGCCAAGGTAAGAGAGGCTTCCTTTGGAGACCGGCTTGCTTTAGAGACCGGCTTCCTTTAGAAGTTTTACGGTAGTCACTTTTCACTCACACTGGAAAATATTTTCATAATATAATAACCCATAAGTATGTATGTCCTAATAGTTAAAATGTGTTTGTTTTACCGTCATATTGGCAATTACCATTGTGGGTACAGTGTTATGAAGTTATTACTTTCTCTCTCTCTCTAAAGTGCAATTCGCAGTTTAATATGTTTTTAATGCGTCTGTAGTGCACTTATGCGTTTATAATTATACTAATAGCGTAATAGCGATTACGTGCGTAGGTACAGATCCCCTTTTCTTATTTTGTTTCTTCAGTTTTCACAGTGTACATGCCAAAATAGTGCGAAATCATCAAGTCTGATTCCCTTAACTTATGCATGTGTTAACATAACCTAAATATGGCTGCTAGCTCCTCACTCTAGTTACTGGGCACTCTAGTGGCTCCGCGCTCTTTTGTTCGCACTCTTCTGAACGGTTACCTTTTCTTACATAGGGTTTTGAATCCTATACAAAGCAACAATCCCTGTGGAACATCTCCAAGTGCATTCATTACCTGTGTAGATAACATTTATTCATAGAAGAAGTACAACTAGGGATGGCCAAATTCCCATTTTGATTTTTTTATTTCCAGGGAATAAAAATAAATTCCCTCCCGTCATATTTTCCCAAAATTTCAGGAATTGTCCCTCAAAAATAAATTCCCACAAAATTCCTAACATTTTCAATTTTTCGAAATGAATCACTATTGTTTATAATCCGTCTATTTAAACGTACTTGTGTAGTACACAAGAGTACGATGTCAATATTACTAATTGTAAATACAGGTTCATGCTAGAAAGGGGAATAATTTTATTTCAAATATTAGTTTGTTTTATGTCCTAACAAGGGGAAAATTCCCAAAATTCCGTCAAAAATAAACTCCCAAAATTCCGGGAATTTTCCCGATTTTTTCTTTCCAAAATTCTCAGAGAATTTATTTTGTGCCATATTTAAGTACAAAAGGTTATAATATCGTAAACCCTTTATTAGCTTGAGCATTTACGCAGGTGTTATGTTGAACATTTGGAAAAAGTTGTACAAAGGGGATAGCCTATGTCATTTGGATACTTGAGTCGCATTGAGTACGAGGGGCACATTTTTTGCTGGAATGGTGAGTAAATAGCGCTCCGCATGGATACAAAAATCGTGTACCCGTACCCATGTAGGTACCTGGGTGAGGGTGGAAAATCTGTGCCTATACCCAAACCTGCAGTCTGTCTCCCTTTTGAATGAGCTTTTCCCGTTTTTAAACTCCAATCACCTCCACCTTTGCAAGTGTCTCGTGAAATTTGTTTTCTTGATCGAATCAATGAATGGTTCTAGGAGTAGCTCGTTTTACAAACAGAAAATCATCTCTAGTATACTTGCAGGGCCAGAGTTGTACGGTATGCTGGATAATAGCTGTAGAAAGTGCCCAGGCCGTCGATTTCCTGCGCCGTCAAACTATCAATGAAGCTAATCACAGAAATAAATACGTTGGAGTGAATAAAAAGAGATTTTTCGATTCCCAACTCATAGCTTGCAACCATCATTTTATGAGGTCTCCTCATAGCCAGAGTATGTATGTGTTATTTTATCCTGGTGGCATTTTAGGCTCCCGTTTTTCACCTTTGCCGGCACGTTTCCACTTGGTCTTGTTGAGTACGCCAGTGATTGCTTATTTAGCACAAGAGTGTATACCATTGTTCATTTCAGACGAAGGAAGGAAGGGGCAGACTGACTTGTTACAAATAATTACACAAGTTCCACGCACACGTTACACTTATACGAACCCAAGTAATACAGTCGTAGAATTCTACGTCTGCTTCCGATGTAGTTCAAGACCTCCAGAACCTACCACATTGAACATCTCGAAACGAGTGAAGGTTTCAAGAATGGATTTTTCTCTCTTCTCAGGTTTCTTCCCTCATGGCTATTTACACACATCCCAGCTTTCCTCCCTTTCACCATTACAGTCATCTCCTCACGTAACAACTTGCACTTTTCTGCCACAGTCTACCATGCCTTCCGAATACGTATTGCTCCTGTACGTCCACCTTATTACCTATTTAAAATTGAACGGATGCTTGTAGCAACTGTGAAACTGGCAGTCCCGACACAAGTGCTGCACGAATGCTACAAGTCAGCGCGTACATGTGCATCTAGAAAATACTGAAAGTGGAGTCAAGTCAGAGCTCATCGCCAAGCCTTCGCCTCATGCCTCCACCACAGAGCGCTGTACGAAGCTCAATGAAGGAGAACCCTAAATTAGCTGTACTCCAATTGCCAGCCCACCACTGTGTCTTTTTGTCCCCGTGAGAAATGTTAAGATCCTCTCTGTCCACAAGCTTGTTCTATTTCTACCAAGTGAGAACAAGTGTGGATGAGAGGTGAGTGAGAAGGAGAAGGGTACGAAGGATGGTTGGAAACGGAGGGTACCCGAAAGGGCTAAGGAGACAACGGAGAGGCAGACGGAAAGTCAAACAGTGGAAATAGAATGAGAAAGAGAAGAAAGTGTAATAAGATTTAGACGGGATTAGTTGGCACAAATTTTCCAATGCCATTTGGTTTTTTATGTGCGAGGGACAAGGACTGAGAGGGAATGGTGGTGCTGTGCGAAGCTTAGTTGTTACGACGACCAAGTTACAGGATTCGTCGGGACCGTAGCTGCACTTAAGCAATGCAACCAGTGCATTCTCTCGCTGTACGGCAACTTCCTTAGGCTCCCTTTATGTCCCCCTTTACGTAGGTTGGCGTTTAAGTGAGATTATAAATAATAAAAGTGGTGGAAAGATGAAGCCGCGATTGGAACAACGGACGAGTGGACTGGTTGACGAAGGGAAGGAGGACGGAAAGGAACAACTTGACAAGGGAAAGGAAATCTCGGAAGAGTCGCAGCTAAGTATTAACACACGCTACCTCACTTGACTCCGCTATGTTTACTCTTCTCGTCCGCCCCTTCCGTTCCTCGAGCACACGGCAGAGCTTCAATCGACTTTCACGGGATCCCACTATCAATGTCCCCCTGCTGCCCGTCCCTCCACGGCTATACTTCGCCAGAAAACCTCCTACACCACACGCATACACCTTGGCTTACTTTAATCCTTGGCCAAAAGATTCACATCGCACATCACAGATCAAATGACTTTTATTACACCAAGACATTCCACCAGAGCAAATACATTTACTCGAGTCTTTACCATCCCCAAACCAGTTTCACCTAAATTACCACCCAGCACACCAACCAATGCATTTACATATCACCACAAAGCACACACAATCTCTCTGATTGCAACTGGAGTCAAATATCGCAAAATTAATTAAAACCTTTCACAAACTTTCCAATGTTTCATTGACCTCAACTCAACCAGCCATCAATTGAGTCGCATTTCTTTTCATCTCCTTTCCACTTATTTTTTCAAAGTCGTCCTCATTCTCCATTAACTCTATTGATTTATATTAGTGACTGACACGATGCCTGCACTGGCGTACAAGGCCTGAAGCTTCACTTTCCTGCTCAAACAGTTACTCGTCCGAAATACATGAGCGTCTGTCAGATATCCTTCTCATTTCGGCCATGACCCCCTCATTAAAGATTAAAGACTTGGTTATGAAGGAGATGAGAGCTTGGAGCAACATTTACTTTTATCTCTCTTCACTATGCTCCTGCCATCACACACCTCGTCTTGCCGCGTACTCGAATCCAGGGAAAGCAAACAACACTCCTTCATTCCATGTCCTTGAGATACATTGCCATCTTGAACCTATACTCACTTCCATTCCCCATTTCATCGCCATCAAATTCCCCATCCAACTTCCACAATTTCATGCTTCCAATACTCCCACCGTTCCAAATCTCGATTTTTACCATTTCATCGTAATTCGACTCTCACAGCCAAACGTAGTAATGTCAATGGCAACTATCTATCACCGATTACATCCTAGTTTACAAAATTCAACCAACTTGGAAAAATTAAAAGGTTGAATGGAATCGATAGCAACAGAAATCTTGAAGACGAGATCCAGTTGTAAAATGAGTCCTAGTCATCCAAAGGGCAGCACAGTGTTTCCTTGGTAGATTTCCTTTCTAGATGCACTGAGTAATTCCATAATTCTCTCCGCGGCCGCTCAGTAAACACAAAATTTCAGCTTGCCCATTTGGAAAACTAAAGGTTGTACGAGATGCCAAAGGTAACAAATGGAAATGAAATGGAAACCGTGCCTGAATGACAATACCAGAAGAGACGGTGATCGCTGCTAGTCCAAAGCAATGCTTATCCATATTGACTCTTATCTTCACCATTTTCCATCCACCTTCAATTCATTTTTACTCCCCACTGAACTGTTTCGCTCCGCAATCCACCATCCGTCCAGCGTTCTTCACTCAAAGTACTGTATTGGCAACTCATTACTTTTCCTTTCAGCCACATGCGTACTTCCGTCTAAAACATGAACGATCAAATCTTAATCGAAATCTAAGCCGTGGTAATGGAACGACAGGATGCACAAAAGGACTATGTAGGATCGGCACCCATGGCAGTGTCGATTGCCTCACACAAGCTCACCCAACTTCCCGGACAACATTTGCACTATTACTGTGTCTTTAGGCAATTACCATTGTTGGTAACAGCGTAAATAAAATTTTTGCTTTCTCTCTCTCTCTCCACCAAATCTCACGCGTGTAGTATTTCTCATTTTCTTTGTCATCTACTGTTAAATGCTTTCACATTTTTTACTAATGTGTTGTGACTCACAGCTGGACGAAAATTACTGCACAACTTAAAATTGATGCTACAGAATTCAAGTTAAGTAAACAATTAAAAACAGTCCCCAAGGGAGACCTGAGATGGGTGCTTGGGCGCTGAAGCCGCCCCCCCCCCGAAAGTTTGGAAAAATGTGTCTTTTTCAAAAAGTATTATTTTTAAAAATTTTTCCCTTTCAAAAATTGATAAACCTTTTAAAGTTAATTAAAAAATTACACCCTTAGAAAAAGTGTAAGACCTTGTGAAAAAGTGAACATAGGAAAAATTCTGCATTTTCAAATGTTTACTTGAAAAATTCGGCTTGAAAACTTTTATGTAGTACTAAAACAATATCTAGTACAAGTTTTCATGCTCATCATTTTTGTCCATTGCACTAAAATCATGGGACCATTAAGAGTCGAGATAATAGGGTGTTAAGTTTGGGTTATTTTGTCCCCTTTGACCCCCAATATCTCGACTCCCATTCGTCAGATTGTACTATCTAGTGAGATTTTGGTTCTCTTTACTATTGACAGTAAGCTAATGTGACAAACCGTTTGGCCTGTGCAGGTCACAAAAGGTCAAATACTAAAACGTAATCAACTCAACTTGATATACAAACTAAAGTTGACTGTCTGAACTGAATTAGCCACCGCTAATTACAATTAACATCACTAATTGCAATTACTAACGCTAATTACAGCTATCTGGTCACGTCGGCTGATGACTTGGTCACAAGTTGGCACATAGCATTATATGGTGCTATGCAAAGAGTATGATTGGCTATGGTTATGTTAGGTAGCGGAGGAGGGGGTCTGGGGACGAGCAGCGCGTCCCTGTTCGGGGTACTACGGATTCAATTTGAAACGACTTTATGCTTGTGCTGTTGCTACGTGTGATTAATTAACGCAGATTAATCGACATTTTTCATATTTTTGTTTAGCAAAATGAAAATTGAACCAAACCTGCCTGTTCCAGAAACAAGTCCGAAGCGATTTGTTATTTTAATGATAATTTAATTATAATTTTTTATGAAATCGCTTGTACAAGTAAACAAAGAACAACGCAGTGCCTTGTTCTTCTTAATAACCCTTATAATATGTAGGTAATAAATTGTGTTTCTGTGTTTCGGTTTTCAAAATAACACATTAATTGCAGCTCGTATGAGATTATTGTATCCATTAATTGGGTTATTTTTCTTATAACTAGACATTACAGCATGCTATACAGCAAAAACGCGTTATATGGACATCAGCGGAACGTATGTTGTAGTCTTTAATGTCATGTCCTGAAAGGCTGTTGGCTAACAGTCTGACCTGATCACCAATCAACCTGATCAGGTTAGGTCAAGTACGATAATCCTGGGTCAATTGTTCTTATAGCTTGTCTGGGGCGAAAGCATACGCGACTCGACCTTGACGTAAAAGAGATTCCAATTGAATCCATTGAACTAGGTATAATACTTTGTAAAATTTGAATCCCTTCAGCATTGTACATACTGTAGACGAGGGGTACGGGGGGGGGGTAAAAAGGAGGATTTTTTGTAGACGTCATTAATGTATGCCCCCTTAGTTGGAAGTGGAAGTGGGCAAGTAAATGATACAGTGCATTCCTGACTTGAATGCTGTGGGACGACATGCGACTACTACAAGAGAGGACGGTAAGTTTGGAAGGAAGAGGAGAGGAACGGAACAGAGGAAGAGATTGAAATGGGAAAGCGAACAAGTTAGATTCAGGATTACAGTCAATCAAGAGGAAAAGTGAATGTTGTGACGACTGAATATAAAGTGAAGAAAATGTTGTTGTGGAAGCACTTGGAGAAAGTTGGTTTGTGAATGCAGTGCTCGCTACGTGGTTCCTCCTTACATTCGTATTAAGATTTTCTCATGCATTTCCATTTCCAGTTTTTTCTGCACTCACGGTCGTTGTGTGCAATGTGCAACAATTTGGCAACTTTCTCACCTCCTCCAACAAACTGACACGCCAGCTTCCACTCTCATGCATACATACAAGGAACTGGGGAACATACAGCTTTTAAGTCCATACAATTCACACTTGACACCTTCCTCAAACATTTCAAAGAGTCTCGGCCTCTTTGCCGCAGAGAAGGCAGAGAGTAACGAGTGAGTAACGACGCTGGCAATATTTCAAAAAACATAATTCCATTCCCATGGCGCTGAGAGAGCGGACGAGTTTCGTAAAGTGCTGTGCTTGTCATCTCGACTACATATCAATCTGTAGCCAGGCAGAATGCAGTTACGTCTCCAGAAAGCATAAGGTGCCTCGCGGATGCTGCGTGAATTTGCTAGTGATGAAAGCGAAGGCTCGTATGAATCACACCTGCACGCATCACACACACACTTGTCCACTTACGTATCGGCATTTCCACTGTAGTCACAAAATGCATTTTTTATTTATAATGCTATGATTGATTTCAATCCCTAGAAGTGTTCTACTTCCTCACTTGAAATCACTTGTTCCCCACCAAAGCCTCACTGGGATTTCAATTGCAATTTCAATTTATAATAACATCTCGACATTTTCTCATTCGATTTCACTGCACTCGCACTACCTGCATCTCAACTCTTGCCTAACGAACACCGCAGTTGCGATGAAGGTGATAAAACATCATTTGAATCACAAATCTCCAGCATTTATGAATAAAATATGTGGACATTAAAGGCGAAATATTTGAGGACATGATTTGAGGAAGAGACTGTGGATTTAAGGCAGAAGGCAGATGGCCAAACAGTTCCTCCTTCTAGTTTATACAGTTGCCACGTGTTTTTCCGAGTCTAGTGGATGTAAGTAATAAGAAGATACGAGAGTTGGATTGAAAACAGGGCGAAAGATCGAAAGTGTTTGTGCCTTGGCAAGTTGAACTTGCTTGTCGATTTGGATTTCCAAATGCTTTCACAAGTGCAAATTCAGTAACTGCTTATATTAATTTATTAGCCGAGATAAAAGGGAGCATTAGGAAAGTACGCATTATTTTTCATAAATCATGTCACCTGTGCACGAGTTTGGGCCAAGTGTTCAACAGTCCGGCATCATCCACTTCAGACTCCACGCCCCATACACCCAACATCTTTCCCTTCTCACCACCTCCGCGGCTGCATCCCTCTCAACTTCCACCAACTAATAACGACCAAGAGACCTCCAGAATAAGAAACCAGGCGGCTAAAGTATGCGAGAAATCATTAAAACCTATGCCAGTCAACATCCATCATTTATCCACAGCTACATCCTTCTCCATTTAATATGCGCTGCAGCTTTAAGTGAACTTGAACTCATTTCTCTTTTGATTTAAACAAGGAATAAACTACATGCTCTTCCTCCGCTACCTCTCCTCTTCTCCCAATTCACAATCCTTCACTCTCCATCCAAAACTACCAACCCCTGTTAAAAGATGTATTAAATTAGTATTTATTTTCATTCTATGCACTGCAAGCCACCTCAGGAGTTTGAGACATTTCAAAATCTTTCCATGCCCACCTTGAGCACACAACCCTCAATTTTGTTCTGCTTGTAAATCAACCAGGGACAGTGACAGATACGCTAACAATTAGTGACCAGACCAAGGAAGGTAACAGGTGCACTATAGAAACTAAATAATCTCGCATCTAAAGTAAAACAAGTTAATCCTAGTTCATGTCATTTTGAACGCATGCAATAAAAACAAAAGAATTTGATTCACTCTTGAGTCAAATTATAACAAAAAGTTCACGATCTCAAAAATAAAACATGCACTGAAATCGATTTTACATTGATACTAACAAATCGCGTTGAAGAACCAAAATATGCTAAACGCAGGGTTGCCGGCTAACTGCCACCCCCGCAACTGCCACATGGGACAACTGCCACCCGGACAGCCGCCCCCAAGCATTTTCCAACCACAAAAGACAACTGCTATACGACAGACGGCTACCCTGGACAACTGTCCCACCTTGCCAGTGAGACACAGTAAAAACAAACGTTGTGTAGGACAAGGTTAGTAATTTTAGCAAAGAATTTTATTTAAGAAGTTTATTTGCATGTTAAAAGTTCATTTCTGCACTTAATCCAATGCCATAGTCATTTCAATCTCATACTTTGAAATGAACTTATGATTTATTGGCATTAAAATTTGTGTGCACATAAACGATCAGCAGTGCAATTAGTATTTAAACGAACTTAGTATGGGAGTTCACATGGGAATGAACTTAGCATGGGATTTAGCATTTGAAAATGGCAGTCGGTTGTCCTCGTGGGGCATTTGTAAAGTGGCAGTTGTGGGGATGGCAGTTAGCCGGTCACGAAACGCAGTATAGGCCCCTAAAGTAGAATGCTAATCCATTGCTGTACGTTAAGCACTTTCTATCAAAGATTTAAATTTTATTGAGTTTCCTATCCAGTAGCGTCGGAATGTTCTCCATGTGGTGTGATCTATTTATAGCATGGAGATTCACAGACTACTCTGACGTACATCATGTTTTGCTGATTGGATTATTGGGTTGTGAACGGATTGTGGATCGGAAGGAGGCGCAGAGCCAAGACGAAGAAAGCGGGAAGGACAAGAAAGGAGCGAGAGGAGAAGCGAGAGATAATGACGCGTATGGAAGGATGCTCGAGTTCCGCAAAGGAAAACATTTGTTGGCATTAAAAGTAGAGAAATAAGAGGACGGATGCAAAACCTCAAATCCCGCAAATCTCATTTCTGCACTTGTTCCCCCCGCCCGTCATAGTCTGCACTTGGAGCATAATTTGAGACTGTCGATGACTCTCCGTCCGCCGCATCTCTCACTCCATCTTGCATCTTCCTTAACTAAAGTCGTAGTTTCTGCCTTGTCAGAATTTCCATGGCCAACTGAATTGCTGGCCTAGATTATTGCATGTTCGCATCGCCTTCAACCACCCAAAATCATAAAGTTGCCTAAAAGTCCCTCAAATTATAATCACATTTCTTGCACCACATACTTATATAGTACCATTTTAGGATTTTCAATTCCATTCCGTTCAATTTGATCAACTCGATTAGCATTCTTCCCCAACGGCTTTCGCTGTCTTACTTTCCCTTTGTGCTCACGTCCAATATCAATTTCAGACTGAAGACGAATGCATGACTTTTCCTCCCTTCCACTTGTTCCATTCCTTCCCGCTAAATTCCGAAACCTTGGCAGACAAAAAAGGCAAATGGTCTATGTGGAATAATAACGAGACTTTTTATGAGGCAGGAGGTTGCGGGAATCGGAGTCTAGCTACAACTAAAATCAGAGTTGCCATTGAGTGATTCAGTCCTACATAATTCCATTTCCACAGTTCAAGGCTTTTCACGCGTATTTACTCTCCCATCCAAGTAATTCACATAATTAGAGACGAACAAATCAACTTATCCAGTGGAAGTGAGTGGCTGAAAAGCAGAGGAAACGCGAGCTTGATTTCCAAACCTCCAATCACAATCTAAAGAGAGCAACCTGAAATGTTCCAGTACATCTTGCTCCTCCGAATTTCTACCACTACTTCGGCATTCAGAGAAAAAAAGGGATGCGATGGTTCAATTCATTTCATGCCAGCACGAAGCTCTCCGGCGACTAGGAAGGAATGAGCAAAATGGCAAGAGGAGAATAAAACCATCTCATGTTAGTTTACTTATTCCGAATGATAAAAACCAAAGAGCCAGCAACAGAACTTTGGATACTGACTATTCCAATCTACCTTCCTACACTCGTTTCAACTGAGTCCGCAATCGGCCCTCGACGCTCCACTCAGCACAACTTCCCACTCTCACAATCCTAGCCACACGGACCTTTCTCCACTCGTCATTCATGGATATTGAAATACTCGACGCTTCAGGAATTTAGTCGTTTTGGAAAACTATGCTAGGAATTCGAAAAAATTACTGGACACGTAAAAATTATTATTAACTATAATTAATAACTGGGGAGTGGGAATTAACGCACTAAGAATTAGGAGAAAGGGAGAATGTTGATAATTAACTGAAGATTTACAGGGAATTTGGGGATTTATTACTGGAAAGGGGGGATTACTGGGAGTTAAGGGGAAACAGTAGTTCTAAATTAAGTTAGGAGAATTAGTGGAAAGGGGGGGGGGAATTTATCGTCAACCAAAAATATTACCACCGCCTAAATGCAAATGACAAATGTAAATGATGAATTTTGTTACTGGGCACGGCGTACCGTCGATGAATAGTTAAAATGAACTAACGATAAATCCAAATGGCACTAAAAACATTACGGCCTAAATCCAAAACCCTGATTTTGTTGGGGACGAAGCATGAAGCAACCATGTTGTTATAATTATTGATTAGTATCTGTGAACGTGAATGTCGTTGATTTGCTTCGTTACTGTTCGCTTATCGCTTCCTTTCATGATTGGTATTGTGTTGTTGTTTAGTGGGGCCCAGTGGTCTATGGTCTAGCGGTCACTGCAGCAGCTCTCCTTGTCAGGGGAGCTTCCAATGCCCCTGGTAAGAACCCATGCGGAAGCTCATCTATTCTCGGAGTTTTCCTTCCCACACCGAGATTTTTTTCACAAGAGTATTTAGGAATAGCTGGGAGAATGAAAGAAAGTTTGGGTTGGGTGAAGCGAACTAACTCCAAATCGACCAACTCCCGACTCCAAACTTATAATTAAGCAGTCTAATCCACAGTAAATTGTCATGAAGAACAGTAAAGCAAATAAAGGACGCGATATGAGTTACGGGTTACCGTAAAGATTGCGGATAAATTCGACTACAAACCCCACGTTTGTTATTTTTATTATTAATTGTTTTGCTCGCTGTTTATTTACAATACAAAACAAGAAGAGGTGAATAATATTGAACAATGATACAAGACTACTTATAACAATCAAGATGACAAAAATCAGTAGCAGTAGATCGTCACATTATAATTTTGAACAGATCTAGTGTGAGAGTGCCTAATTGTAGCCGGTGCCCTAAATAGGGTAGCCCCTTAATTTTGAAGAAGGAAACTTGATACAAAAACAGTTTGTATTTGTTAGTAGACTACACAACGAGCTATCTGTACAAGTTCTACTTCGATATTTAAAAATTCCCTTCTTTGAAATTAAGAAGGTGGCCACATTTACGGAGCCGGTCACAATTAGGCGGTCTCACACGGGCATTTCGGTACTTTTAATGCTTTTAATTTATACTGGGAAAAGTACCAAAGTGGAACTCGAAGTGCGGTGTTAATTGCACTTTGCCGAAATCATCTTTGCGACACCAGACACCCAGTCCAGTCAGATCCTTTGTATCACTAACGGATACGCACATCTGCTCATTCCAGGATAGACTGGCAACAAACATTTTTGCAAACCCAAAATGGCAACGAAATTCGGACACTTTGGTAACACAAAGGACTCATTTGCATCCTGCCTCTGGCAATCTGCGGTGCACAAAATAAGGTGAAATCAACAAAGGACCAGACGCGTTGTGGGCTGCAATTGTCAGAAAGTCTACATACGTGTTTTAAAAAGAATTAAATTCATTACCACAATTAGGGATGAAGAAATTCCTAATTTTATTTTTTTTGTTCCCAGGGCATAAAATAATTTCCCTCCCGCCATATTTTCCCAAAATTTCCAAATCAATTTCTAGTATTCCACATTTTTCTTTCCCAAAATTCCCTCAAAATTCCGGGAATTTTCCCAATATTTTCTTCCCAAAATTCCCAGGGAATTTATTTTATGCCATTCTTAACGACCATGTGGCATAATGTTTGGAGTCGGAGTTGAGTAAAGATACCATCCCTGGTTCAAAACCCTGCCAGACCACTGTGCGGCAGTTGGATAAAAGCAATAAGCATGCAATATTTTCACTCGGTGCATGAGATACAGAGAAGATACAATGAAGGGAGAAAGGAGAAGGTGAAGACAACACGTTGAACAAAGCCCGGCCACGTTCATAATTCGACTTGGGCTTTGAACTGGCTTCTCCAATTGCACTACACCGCCACACATAGACACTGAAAGAGCGAAGATATTTTTTGCCTTCCTTGATTTCCACGGCTCTCCTTTCACTCTTCTCTAACTATTCCCAGGCTACGATGTAAACATTAGGGAGCATTAGGAAAAATACGTGTATGATGCAACGTTGCTTTTGGTGAGGCGGATGGAAAGGAAGACGGAGATGAGACGGTACAACCTGTTACACGGAAGACTTGAAGAGTAGAATGGGAGTTGAGTCGGTGAGGAGTGGAAGGGAGTGGGCATAAATCCAAGGTAAGGGAGAGAGAATCAACCGCGTTGAAATATGGAAGGAAGGAAGGAAGATAAATTGGTAATAGCTCAAGTCCTTCAAGTCTCTGCACTCACAGCACAACTCAATTCCATTTCCAGTAACGAGCCACGAAATCTCTCCAAGCACAAGTCAAACCGCCAGCAAATAAAAACTTGACTTGCGACCGAACGTAATGTTATCAACCTTTGCAATCGATTAATTGTTGTCTGCTTTAAACCCTGTTGTCCATTTTAAAATCCATTATAGAGGCCTTGTAGGTTTTCAAGTTTATGCAGTAGAAAGGAAAGGTACGTGGAGCTCTGTAGTAGGATATGTCCCATTGTCTCCTGCATTTGTCGTGAGGCGGTAACTGTGAGCTCGAGTAGTGACAGACGCGAAGAAACGGCTCCTCGGGATGACTCCATGTGCAAGTGCATCTTCACGTTCACCAGCGCTGCGAATTGAGAAAGTTGTCCAGAATGTCAAAGCACATGCTGTATTTTTCCGTGAATATTATTCCGTCCAGTGGCGGACTGGGGTCCAGGTTGGGGCCCGGGGGAAAAGAATAGGCGTCCAGGCCCAAATTCCCCATTTAGGTAATGTTGAAAAAATGGGGGCCCTCGAGGAACCCAAAATCCCGACCGGCCAGCCCGCCCCTGATTCCGTCACGAGAGAAAGTTGAGCAGAGAGGAGAGCAAGTAGGAATTCCACCAGAGCGATTCATATAACACATTCGTAAATTCCGTTTTTATTGCATAATATGTGGAAACTTTCAGTGGATTTTTCCTCGAATTGCTCACACTTCTCCAGCTACTTTTCCTAACCCCACTCTCGCCCCTCACCTTCAGGGACCAAGCAAATATTATGTTCCTCCCGCAGCCTCCGTCGATGCCAATGCTGCTACGACACCACTTGGAAACTACGAGACACTTGAACTCTTTCCTCCAACCTCACATTCCCTTTGTACCCTTAGCCATCGCCTCTCTATGCATTTCCACGCCATGTATTCTGCAGACAGCTGGTACATGAATGCAAGGAGGAGTTTTCCCTCCTCTCCCTTTCAACTTCCCTTTCAATCTGCAATATTCGCATTAGCAATCTCAAATGTAGCGTAGTCTGGCTTCCCTTAACTCTCCCTACTCCTGGTCTCCCGGTGCCAGGTCATTAGAGGACTCGACGTTTGCACTTGATAGACTCATCTTGCGAAAGGCTTATAAAGCGTGTCCAAAGCATTTATTTTTGTCCTCACCTTTTTCCCTTGTTCATGAGCACTAATGGTTCCGTCAGACAGAATCCAGTCATTCCGATCGTTCCAGCCATTCCAGCCATTCCACTCAAGTAGTTTCGCACAAGGAGATTCAGCTGACGATGAGCACATGCAGGATACTAATGAAATTACAGCGACTAACCAGCCCATCAGCCCACTGTGTAAGGATGGATAGGAATACTACCATTACATTTTATTCGCATTTCTACAAGCCATGTAAGTCATTGCAAGTACATAAAGCATATGAGATGTACGTGGATCCGGATAGCCTAAAGTATTTCCACGTCATCATATCAAGGCTATAAAAGTAATGTGAGTGCCCGAAGAGCCGTGTGAAAATGGACAGAGAGGAGACGCGGAATGAAACAAGTTGAGTAATATTCGTAATGAATGCAAATAGACAATGCGATGGGAGAATGTGTAGGAATGCAAGTGGAGGAGAAAAAGAATGGGCTCAAGTGTCGCTCCCTGTCCCTCAACAAGGGGAAATGTCGGGAAAAGAGACGCGTATGGCGTCCATTTCACGAGTCCCCAAATACTTGTCCACGTCCAATTCTCCTCAATTTCAATTTTCAGCTCTTGTTGCAACTTTTCAATTGCTTCCTTTCGCCTCCACTTGACTCCCGCTTCTCAAATCGCTCAGACAAGGCTCGTGCAGCGCAAGCACATTTTCTCCTTAGGGACCATTCATTAATCACGCCATCCTCTTGTTTCCTTTTCTTCTTCCACCCACCATTTCATACCTTTAACAATAGTGCATCCTTCAACCCACATCTCATCAATTCCCTCGCTCACCCACCCACTTCAACGATGACATGACATGACATGATTCATGAACGACCCCTAGTACTTATTTCTCTACGTACTGCTCTCCACTCCCTCATTTCTACACACATTAATAAAGACACCTCTTGCATTCACTTTCACTGCACGCTCAAAGTTGTAGTCTTAAAATTATCCTGAATGCATCTCTCCATTATTGGAATGTTTTTGTCTGAGTAACTGTCTCAATTAATTTGCTATTTAATCGGAAATGATGTGTGAGGCGTAGATTTGTGGTGTGCGCGTTTATTGGTTTTACAGCGCTTGGAGCAAGTGCTGGAAAGGACGAGCGAGAGAAGGTGGTTTTACGAAGAGCAAGAGTCATCGACTCGATGGCCATTGGAGATTAGGAGAGGAGAGCGGGAATGACAGGAGAGGAACGTGGGCGAAATGGAATAGGAAGGGAAATACTTGGAGTTGCTTGGCACAGTGTTGAGTACATTAAGGAAATCACCTGGAGCTCGTTTAACTGCGTAAACGTAATGCGGTCGTTAAAATTCAAGCTGCATCTTGAGCACGTGATAATTCGCTTCTTACGCTCCGTACATGACGTGATAGAGAGCGGTTGGGTGACTCGCAGTCATTTGTAGGAGTTGAAGAAGGTGATCCCTGATCTGTTTTTAACCTGCTTCGCTCCCTAACTCGTCTGTCGTCATTTCGATGAATACTTTGAGCGGTCAAGAGGACATGATGGCATGATGAGGTGATGGTTTGAGACCAAGACAGATGCCGGGAGTTGTTGGAATTTTTCAGCTTGGTTTGGCTGTTAGATGGGGAGCATATGGAAGGATAATGCAGGGGAAGTAGAAAAACGGTTTGAATGGTTTGCGTTGTGCAGCTTGGATTTGGACTGTGTGGAGGTGTGTTTGGATGAAAGTGTTGGTTGGGAGTTGGAAGTGGAGAAGGGTCGCTGAAGGGCGAGTGATTGTTACTTTGGTGACGGCGTGGGACGTGGACTGGACATGAAGTAATCCCGAAAATCAATCAGTTAAGCGACTGCATTTGGGACAGGAAGGAGAGAAGCCTCGCTTAGGTGCTTAACGTGCTCAGTGGAACCACAACAGAAGCTGAAAAAGAAATGTTGACGATGAGGTTCTCCTTGGAGTTCCACCTTCTTATTTACACTTGAGCCTTACGCTTGGCCTTTGTTTGCTTTGGCTTTCTCCAGATATTTGAATGGGTGACTAATCCCAAGTAATACTCGTGTTCCATATCAACGTGGAAACATGGACACCCACACCAGCCATAGCAATGGCTTACTGCGACTACACCAACTTCCCTTCCACCTGCCGCAGTCTCGAAAGCTTTGAGTGTGGAAGGAGCAGTACATACTCCATCCCGAAAGATCAAAAGCAACGTCTAATCGCTCTTTTCCCTTCGAACGTATCTCCGAATTTCTCCTCGATCCCTCTCTCCGTCACTCCCTCCCTTCGCATTCATCCGTGACTGCCTGCCTTGGTCTTATCTCATGAGGAACTCACTGAGCCATTCCGTATGAAAGTACTCCTGGAGAGAGACAGGCACGCAGGTAGCAGACCAAAGACCGTCCTTGCCACAGAGCAGGGAGCGCAGACATGCAGATTAAAGGAATATTCACTTGGCGAAATTCGGAAATGCTGATTATTTGATAACGCGGCTGGAGATGGGAGACTGAGAAGAAAGTTGCAGTCGGATGGACTTGCAACCAACTCACTTGCAATTATTCCGCCTCCACTTTCATTTCTTTACCCTTTCCTCCTTTTCCCCTTTCAATTGGCTTTCTTTCCAAACTCCACTTGGATGCTTTCAGTGCTCGTGCTGTGGAAGCAGTCGCGTCGTGAGGCAGGAAAATGGATGACTTGACGATTGATTGCCTCGCCTTAATCTAATCCCAATTCCTCATTCAATGCGTCAGCACTACAAACACTGTCATAATGCAAGGCAGTTTCCAGCTCCTTCCACGACCAAACAACGTTGTCAGCTTCCCCGTCCCTCCAACTCCAAGCCTTTTAGCATTCGCGAAATGCCTACGAAGCAGAAAGGGAGTCAAGTGGGAAGGGAAAGGAAGCGACTTAAGTGTGAATACAAAGTAAATGCTGCAGGGACTCTGCCATCGAGTTTCATTGGAGCGGTGCTGGTTGCTGGTGAAGCTTCGAAGGCGCTTGCTATTGATCCCGCTTACCTGCACGTTTTTCACGCCACTTCATCCACAGTGGCTTTCCTGGCATGGTCAAGGCATATTTGAATTCGTGAATGGCTCCACTGACCAAATTATTCCATGGCAGTGAGTTTTTATTTGTCAGTCTCACGCTGCGAACTCGCACCAAGTCCAACTCACTTGGATGATTACATTTCCCTCTCTTTAGCCACAGAGCACAAAACTTGGAACGGGTTGCATTTCCTGGCACTGCCGTCCTGGAAATGTGTGGCGTATGAGAAATGGACTCAGAGGAAGAGCAGCAGTGACTGAGAAAGGCCAAGGAGACCTCATGGGGTCATGACAACGACCACAAGCATGTTTACTAATCACATTACTTCCCGCCGATCATCCGCCCATCCGCGTGTCCTCCAAATCGCCACAGCAGTTGATTTTTCCAGACTCGTTCTTCCTTAAGCTCTGTTGGGATTGTAAATCATGTGTTGGGAAATGTCGGTTGCCACGTAGCTCTGTCTCCCCCGCACCTGACTATCAAATGCGGAAAGCATGCCGAGGGAATAAATCTGTGTAAATGTGACGAGTAAGTGCAGCGTGCGGAGGATGCTAAAGGGCGATACGCTCAGTGTGGGTTTGGGTGGAGACTCATACATAATCTGATTGCTATGTAAATTGTGATTGTGATTCCATGCATTTTACATCAACTCGAGGTTATGATTGCGGACGGCGCCAAAGTCCTTCTCGTCCACACAGTCGTTGGAATTGGAACCACAGTGCCATTCGAACAGGACTCGTGAAGCACTACCCGTCCGTTTCAATTCGCTCCCTCCATGCTCTTCCACTGCAGCCCATTTCCACCATAATCCCAGCAACCACCATTCAATTAGAACGTGATTTCTACGACATTTATTCAGGGGCATAGGTGGCTGCTTGCCTCGGACGCTGATATTAATAAAAGCTGAAACAACCCCTACTCCAAATCCTGTCGCTCGCCTTTCTGCATTGTGGCCCACTTGAACTGGATGGTGATGGAAATAGAGGGACAAGGACACGAGTCGAATGTCCTTCTCATCTTCCTTTCTTCCAACCGAAGCGAGCAAAGCGCAGTGAACACTGCACCAAGTGAAATGAGAGTGGGTATATAAATAAGTTCCAGTTACAGCTCCAACGCCAGCAGACAGCCACAGAGGGTGAATAATTGCAGACGTGAATCTGTTACCGATGTATCCGCCTTATTTAAGTTTTGCATCCGTCAGGGAATGGACGACAGGGAAGGGAGGCCACAGGTAGCACCGTAACACCAAACAAAAAACGCACGCGACCGTGTCGTGCCGTATTCACATCTCCTTCACTTCCTCCTGCCTTTCGCCCAACAAAGAAATGCATCTCTTGCTTCCACAAATCACAGTTGAAATGCCACAAGGAAGGCATGTATTTGTAGTGGTAGTAGCAGTCTTTAATATGTCAATTGGAGCCAACATGTCCAAGTACTGGCTTCCATCAACGATACCAGAAAAATAATGAAGCAGAAGAAAAACGACCCAATTTGCAGGACAAGTAGTGCAGTGGTCGTTACTTGAAATCATTCGGGATAAACTCCAGACTGGGCGACCCCATCATTACCATACGAAATACTCAAATAAGCTTATTAAGTGTCTTAACAAAAGAACTGCACGCAATATCACGGAGGCGAAAATGGTCAAGTAATGAGTTCCACAAGGATGAGCACTTGTATATTACATTTCCCTCCCAAACGTTGGCGTTGGCACTAGGCTGGAATGACTTACTCACTGTGAGCAAACTGCAGACGAATAGAATTTTGCAATATGAGTTGTTAAAACTTGACTCGGCCATTGCCATCCTTCCTTTCAGTCGCTTTAATTTTCTACCACATTGAGGAGCTGAAATATCATTTGGCCCGATGCCGAGCAGAGAAAGTGAAGAAGAGGAGGAAATGGTGCAAAATTACCTAACCAAACCAATCCATTCAATGCGAACACCACGAGATCTTCTGACCACTCTCCGCACTTATTCATCCATCCTGAAGATTGCCACGTTAACCCGCTCACAAGCCCTAGACTTAGGTTTTCAAGAAAGAATAACGGCTGGGAAATCAGAGACAAACAGAAAGCAAGATAAAGAAAGAGTAGAGTAGAGAAGAGATATGAATAAGTCACCAGGTCGCAGAAAGTTGGTGGAAGGGTACAAAGTATTACCAACATTTCAAGTTTTCTAAGAGTCATTCACAGGTTCGGATGCTGAGTAGCTTCTACATGGGACCAACAAAGCCTGGCGATGGGAGCCTATACTGAATTTACGTGATAGGTACAAAGGGTCACGAATCTAAACTCCATGAATTTCCATCAGTTTTCAATATAATATTGTTCTTCCTGCTGTTCATTTGTACCCATTCCATATATTTGTACAGCCAATATACAATGAAATCAAGCGTAGCAGAAATCCATTTCAAAGGGTGCTATGAACATTTTAGACCGTCTAAAAATACTACATTTAAAACAAGTACACAATGTACAACGTAGTAGCGTAACTAGACGAAAAACATGTAGGCCTAGTCCTGCAAGGGGTTTTTTAACAATACACTGCCTTCTGTAAGATTTGCTCACAAAACACGCATGTTTTTAAAAAGTACGAAAGCGACAGTTTTTTTTTCAATGCAAACGTAAAGGCCCATTTGGCTTTAACTTACACGAACAGGACGCAGTTTTTTTAAACAGGGAAAAGGCGCATTTTTTTAATAATTTACAAAAGATAAGACTCAGATTTTATATACACAGAACGTCATAAAGGTTTTTCCAGGCGTACAGGTAAACAAATCCTGCGGGATCTACTGAAAATGATAAACTGGAAAAATCTTATTATGGTTAGAATTCATTAAAATTCCCAGGATTTCGTTGTGACCTTTATGAACCCTGGTGACCTCGTTTTACTCGACTCCCGCTGCCTTGATGATTGATATATGCATATGCTGTGGGTGATAACATTACTCTTTTTTGTTACGGGACACGGTAATGGTAAGGTAAACGAAATGAAGATTAAGTAGCTATTTGTTCAAACAAGAAAAATAAGTAATAAATTACACGTTGGTTGAAGATCTCATGGGTCGTCTGGAGAGGATGTAGATGGTAACGAGATTGCCCATGACGCCGACAATGACAACGATGGGAACCAAAACGCGTTGAACCCAGAATCGGCTGGAGTCGCGGAATCCTTCTTCCCACGACAGGTCCATTTCACGCGTCGAGTTGCTTCCGAACAGAACCTCCGGATATTCCAGCAAATTAACATCATCCGGCGACTCGCCCTCCTCCAAAAACATCTCACTTTCGTTCACGTTCATCTTGACACACCGATTTCACCGTCACCGTAGTCTCAGTTTATAAGTGAAGAAGAATCAAGAGACTGAAAGACACAAGGCGAAGGCAGATGCGGTCGTTGACGAGATCAACACCTCCTGGAAACAATGCCACGCACTTTCCCTCAGGGATGTGTGACGTATCTCACAAATCCCAAAGGACAACTTGATGCAACTCACTCCGGCTTTTGTCTCTTTCAGATTCTCACCAACTCCGTCAAAAGTCTTAGTCCCAATAGCAGTGCAGATTTTCGGAATTTCTTTACAATTCCCTTGTTTTTATCTTGTCTACTTTCAATTATTCACCTGTGCACCTTCAAGTTATTCGCTCCTTGCTTTTTTTCCGATTCCTGGCATTTGTCCCGTGGCGTAGGATTTCCTATCTGGAGCACAAAGTATTACACCGTTTCCACCAGTCTCTTCAGCTAGAAGTCGGCTTCTATTTAGTTCATTTCTTGACTCACACTGCAATATAAACACAAGAATTATTTATCAATTAAACATATCCGTCGTGTTTAACCTTGGTATTCAATGTCACCCTCATTAAATGTAACAACTCAACTAATTACACATCAACAAAATGTTGCCAGAATTTGCAGAATTTCGATCATTGCATTGGTTTGGGGTGGGCGCGAAGAATCATCTTAATTAGCTGTTAGAAAGGGAAAGAGAATTCGTGTGGCAGGACGAGAGTGCGAAGATGCTACAAACTAAAATTTCAACCACAAGAAGAATTTGATAGCAAGGGAAATGCTGTAAAGAGTTATGAAAATGAATGACAGGATTAAAACTGTTGAAACAAGAGGAGAGGTACACTGTAAAAATTTCATCTAAAAGACATCTTAAATCCCAAAATCTTAACTCACATTTTAGTACCGTTCAGACGTTTAATAGACGTATATTTGACAGTGCTTAGGATGCGTAAAATGTGATTAACATTTTGGGCTTTGAAATGTCTTTGTTGGGCGAGTGTAGGCAGAAAAGGTGATGACAGAAGACCACTGCTGATTCACGCTTCCATTTCACTTATCGTTAGTGTGGTGTGTTGAGAGGTGAGTCAGCACACAGAATCTGTCGCGTCGGATACCAGGTTAGCGAATTTCGAGATGGATGCTCAACATCGCGATACATAAGGTGAAACTGGAGTTGCAGTACAGCCAAGGATAATTGATGGATGGAGAGGGAAGGAATAATTGTATTGGGCCAAGTCGCTGGAGAATCCTTGGGTAATTAATTACAGACTCCCCATAGACCAGCGCGAAACACGAAGTGAGCAGTGGGCCGGTAGTTTTGCTCCCAATAAAATTCAATTTAAGCTCATAAATTCTAGTTGTCAGTTACCATACCACAGTGCATTCCTCTCCTCATG
>JAAXYX010000607.1:0-34441 GCA_036851915.1 Ptenothrix huangshanensis | reverse complement strand
GTCATTCATTCATCCCTTCTTTTCGTTTTTCAGCACCTCTTTTTCTTCCTTCATTCAGTCCAGTTAACCATCTTAACCTAACTTAACAATGATACTCCGTTTTTTAAGCATTTCTATTTAAAAATACTTACACATAAATATGTGATCTGCTTATTCCTGGAACTTTTTCACTTTTTCAATTTTTTACATTAAGGTTAAACTTGCCGGAGGTGACTAAATACTTTCGTAACACTGGTCTCAGTCACAACAATGACCAGCAAGCGAAACTGGACGATCGACTTCAACCCATTCCCACCGATATTCATGGGGCTGTGGTACGAACTGATTCAGATAGATTGAAGCAGTACGAGAATGAAGGTAATTATGAGGAAAACATAATTGTGTGCAATAATTCCTAACTATAACTGTTATAGTTACAGCACAAATCTACATACTTAATTGACCTTTTTTCATTTTGTCTGTAGAATGTAGGGAGTGCAAAAAGTAGTGGTTCTGCCATTGACACTTATAGATGTATATTAGAATGTAGATATTGCATTTTTCTTTGGGCTTTGTCTTAATTTTGACTTTGTTTGTAAAATATTTATGCCTGCATCTTTTAGCAACATAGTTGCTCATTGCTCATATTCTTTTTTCCTTGTATTAGGAAGCAAGCAACCTGCACATGTTCGTGCAATACATTTTGGGGAAAGGTGATATGCCTTAGGTTGGTAGGTATGTACATATGGGCACTTGTTGGAGTCGTACTACAACACTGACAATAATGGTGTACAACAAAAAACTACGAATTCGAATTCGTTGTACTAGTGGTTCTGAGGCTCTGCATCTCTGCATGTATCCCTATGAAAAAAGCTTGCGCTTCAGCTTTACCTTAGATACAATTATGTATAGGCATAATTATAGTATTTAATACGCTACCTTAGTACTGTTCAGTTCAATGGAACTACAGCTTTGTTCGCTCTTACAATTATGTACATACTTGCCTTTACATCAGATCATTTACTTTCAACAATTCTTACCTTTTGATTGTGAATTGAAATGGAACACTGATGTTCCGTTTTTGAGCAACTGATACTTCCCACTTTTTCTCGTTATTTTTGTTACTTTTGATTCTCCCTATAATTACTACTAACTACTGCTGTGTGCTGTATGTGTGAAATAACTCACGAGTGTGTTTGTGTGTAGAGAGTAGGCATAAGTGGACGTAGGTATGACAGGCTGTATTATTTTACTTCTTACGTTACAAATCGCCTTCCTCACTATTAAAAGGTGCTACTAGCTGACATTTGACAAAACGATGACATTCAACGATAAGGGGTACGAACGACAAAGTACGTACTGAAGTTCAACCGTGTTATTGATTATACATCGGAGCTTTCTTACTATAATAACTTCTTATCATTTCTAGTAATAATGCTACGAGGTCTTCAGTTTACATCTTATTTGCAATAGACAGTTTTCAGCTCCTCCTTTTGGATGAATTCCATAAGTCAATGAAAAGTAGTATGATAAACTGAAAAAACGAAATAATGACAATTTTAGAAGTTGTATTGCATTGGTGTGACGTGATAGATTCTGGATTTTCAGCTAATATGGTTGGACGGCATATTATCTTAATGGGTTTAGCTTGTCCATTCAGGGGCAAACGTAATTACAGCTGTAATGACAACTAGCAGTGAGTACGTTGTACGCGTTCCATATAATATGCACTTATATAGAAACAGTACTGTAAATGCTGGCCACGCAAGAGGAATAGACGTTAATACAGAGGGAAGTCCAACAGCGTGGCTTTAACTGAATTGTCAGATTTAATAGTTGCACACGCTTGATTTGATTGTGTAGATATGCACGTATTTACTATATATTACGTGTTCGATTCGGCCTGAGAAATGCATGACATCACATGAAATTACATTTTCATACTCTATATTTTCAGGTTTGAAGCAAATCAGTCATGGGAAGGTTGCCGTCTTGCTCTTGGCTGGCGGTCAAGGAACTCGACTTGGGGTTTCGAATCCTAAAGGTATGTACAATGTGGGACTCCCTTCAGGAAAGACGCTTTATCAGCTTCAAGCAGAGAAAATTCGGGGGCTTGAAATGCTGGCTGAGAAGGCAACAGGGAAACTAGGTCATATTCCATGGTAAGGACTAGATGCACTTAACAATTACAACAACAATATCTTGACATTTTGCTTACGTGTACTATGGAACCAAGAATAACCTTCGAGATAAGAGAAACAATGCTTCAGTTGATAATGTTGGTCGTGTACTTGGTTTGTTCGTTTAGGTACATCATGACGAGTGAGCATACGAAAGAGCCTACTTTGGAATTTTTCCAAAGACACGGTTATTTCGGACTTGAGAAGGAGAACTTGATTGTTTTCGAGCAAGGAATGCTTCCAACCTTTACATTCGATGGTCAGATAATCCTTGAGAAACCAAACAAAATTTCCAAAGCTCCAGGCATGTTTTTATTTTGATCATTTAAAATACCTTCAAAAGTTTGTAGATAATACGACATTCAAGCTTATGAGTAAGAAGAAGTAAATTAGGAATGATAACAAATGAATGAATGGTCATACCGGTTAATGGGTGAAATGAACTAAATATAGATGGGAACGGAGGATTGTACAGGGCTTTGAGGGAAAAGAAAATTTTGGATGACTTGGTGCAACGTGGAATTGAATATGTCCATGTTTATTGCGTCGATAATATTCTTGTGAAGATGGCAGATCCCGTTTTTATTGGTTATTGTATATCTAAAGGAGCTGATTGTGGTGCTAAAGTAAGTTACCAATTCGATTTGCTTCATTGTAAAATATACGCGTTCCTAAATTCTTTTCATACACATATTTTTTATAATTTAATGTAAACCTTGTATTAGCCAGAAACAAAGTTGTCATTTATTTGTAGAACTGAATAGAAACGCAAGAAGTAGATGACATCTAATGATTGCAATAATTAATGCAGTAGCATTAAAAGATAAACTGTGATTTATGGTTTTTATTTTTTAGGTAGTTGAGAAAGCGTTTCCCACGGAGGCCGTAGGTGTGGTCTGTAAAGTTGACGGTCATTATCAGGTTGTGGAGTACTCTGAGATAACCCTGAACACAGCTCAGAAACGAAACCCTGATGGGCGCTTGACTTTCAGTGCAGGCAGTATTTGCAATCATTTTTTCTCCATTGAGTTTCTGCGACGTGTTGCAGGGTAAGGAACGATGATTTATCAGCAAAGCTGTCCTATTATATTACTAATAATGATTCTACAAGTCGATGTATTCTGTCGAGTCAATTTTTGTTTATTATAATTACGTGAGTTTTGTCTTTATAACTCGACTGTAAGTGACTATCAATGCATGTGACATTCATCTCATTCAAGATCCGGCAGTATCAGATAAATTACAATACAAAGTTTAAATGTCATTACATGTAATGGGTTTGTTTGATATGGATAAATTATTGTGAGTACTATTCCCCTCCCAATCCTACTGACGTTGAAAGCAATAATATGAATTTTATTTAAATTCTACAGGGGACCTGAGAATGAGTTGAAGCATCACATTGCCGAGAAAAAAATTCCATACGTGGATGCAGAAGGTCAACTAGTTAAACCGGATCGTCCAAATGGCATCAAACTGGAGAAGTTCGTCTTTGATGTATTCCAGTTCTCTGAGAGATTTGTGGTTTGGGAGGTTTTACGTGAAGATGAATTCAGTCCATTGAAGAATGCGGATGGGGCGGAAAAAGACACTCCAACAACTACTCGTAATGCTCTCTATTCCTTGCATCAACGGTATATCCTGGCTGCTGGTGGAAATTTTATCGATGAAGCCGGCATGAGCATTCCCCTTATTCCCAGGTTTTTACTTTTTTATTGTGTACCTTTTATTTATTCCCAACTCCAAACTTGTCGAATTTTGACGTTATTTTAAAAATTCCCTGTACGAGCTAGTTTTCTATATTTCTGTCTGCATGAGAATATTATGAAGTAGGCAGTCAACCAATCAGCCAATGTAACTGTACTCATTTCATGTAGCCCTTTTACATTGTCATACCTACTTTTATACAGAGAATTTATTTTGCATGGTGCTCTTCGAATTCTTATGATTTCTCTGAGTTTGTGCTATTCCGCACGTACATGTGTGCACATAATATATAAAAATCATAGAATCACTGTGCTAATGTGTGCAACTTAACGTCTGTGTTAGTGAACCTTCACTTATTGTACGGTATCCATGCTTGGCTTCTTATTTACCCCTTTTTGTGTTCTAGCATGTTGAATAACAACGCAATAGAATTGGAGACCAACAACAATGAAATGTAAGTTTAATTTTGTGTTCGCCATTTATTTTCAGCTTGAGAATGCACGGCTTGTTATTAATTGAGCTTCTTTAAGACCCGTAGTAGTATTAATGCGTGGATGAATCGAAGTTGCTAATTAATAATTATTATATATGTCAAACTTTACAGTCAAAAATCATGCACGAGTTATAAGGCACCTATTGTAGTTGAAATATCGCCTCTGGTATCCTACGCGGGAGAGGGTTTGGAAAAATACGTCCAAAACAAAAACTTCCAACCACCAGTTACCTTGCTTGCCCCAGGAGAGAAGATTCCAAGTGCCAAGGAGAATGTAAAGTCAACTTTAGACATGCCTTTGACAGTACATGTAGTAAATGGGACTGTGGATTAGAAATCAATCAAGCTCTTAATGTGTTCGCCAACATTTAATTTTTTATATTGAAACAAGGTGAAACGATTACTACGAATTTTATACTGTATTAAGACAGCAACGCATGGACGCAAAGGTCTATTCACATCCCAGTAATAATTTTAATCCGAGAATATTTTTAAAGTACATTTTAAACCAGAATCACTTTCATTTTTTCAAGTTAGGAGCTTCTTCCTACTCCTTTTTTTACACTGAATGAGTGTCTAAATTTTGGATTCTTATAATTATAAGGTATTTTAATTAATAGCAAGAAATGTTTTCCTGCCCATATTATTTTGAATACAAGACGAATAACACGGTAACGAATTTTAGGACGAAAAATGATACCATCTAAACCATAAACGCTTTGTATTATGATTGTGTATAATACTGTAAATTTGCAATCGAGCAACGAGTAATATCGCTTTTTCTTATAAAACCAGTAAAATTTCGTGACGAATTGTTAAATAAATAGCTAGAGTATGTACTATGCTAATAAAAGCTTTGAATTGGAAAGTTGCCTTAAGATAATTCGCACACGACAAGGTGCTTTGTAGTTAAAACATTAAATGATCATGCTTTTATGAACGTTCGTACGGCCAATTAAAAAATTGAAAAACAACAGTTTTACAGCGTTTACGTACTGAATAAAATTGTGACAACATTTTCTCGAAACTTTGCGTGCGAAAAATTGATGTACTCCTTTTATTTATGTGTATCATCCCATCATCTTCATCTTCCCATTTTTCACGCAGACAACAAACAACTGTTAAGCATTTGTTAGAATTAGTGGCTGGAGCTACTATTTTATCTAACTGAACAACGACGGTGGAATGTGAACTTGCGAGAAAATACTTACAGGAATCGGTCCTTTAATAGCAGAATTTCCTGGCATTATCTCCGTTGCTTTAGCTTTCAATTCAAACCTTCCAATATCACCTCTAATACTAAGTATAGCCATGAGCTGCTCTTTCGTTAAATCTGGATAATGTTTAATAAAACTATGAAGTTCCAAAGATAACATATCCAGATCTTCCACATTAATTACTTCTGCAATCGCTTTGATAGCATCAAAAGGACAGTCCGTTTTACTTCCGTGCGAAGTAGATCCAACTCGTTCAAAGAGAGTTCGTAGTTGCCCAGCTTCCTTGGTAATTTTGGTTGCTGCCTCTTTTCTTTCTTCTTCATTTTTCAGAGCTACTTTTCGAGACATCAATGCCAATAAATATTTTTTCGCTACTAGATTTTTGCCCTGCGTCATCACATGGTCAAAATTTTTAGGCTTTAGGTGAATATAATCCTGCGAGTTACCAAAAAAGCAAAGTATTAATTTCCAAAGAAGCGCAGTAAAATCAGAAACAGTACAAGTTGAGAGTTTTGAAAATAATGGTAAAAACCGAACAAAGATTTAGAAATGTACTTGAAAATAGTCTTCCAACGTAACACAAATCGTATCAACAGCTACGGTACTTTTAATCCAGGTACGGGTCGCCAATTCTTGGAAATGTGGTTCTAAATCTAAAAATGCTTCGTCCAGAAGGAATCCAGCAGTCCTGTTACTTAAACTCTGCCATATTTAAAAAAATTAGTTTACAAAATGATTATATCTTCTAATTTTAAATTTAATTTCAAGTTCTCCATAAAATTGTAAGTTGCATTGGTTAAAGTATACCTCAAAAGTCTGAAGTACTGCGTCAAATTGACCAACGGCTTTGCTATCACCCACTGCGGATTTCCAGTACCGGTCTTTTGTCAGGTGAGCCAAATCAATGCAAATCGAACAATTATTTATAATTGCGATCATGAAGTGCGTGAAGTACTGAACCTGTATTATTAAATGATAAAAGATTAATACCCTTATCAGTTTTACAAAATATGTCCTTCAAACAATGTTTCTCACCAATTACTAGCCTTTTCCTTTTACTACATTTAGGTTTAATTCTCTTTGACTTGTGACGGAACGTGAATACCGTCAAAAGGCACTACGACTATCATTGATTACAATCTAGAAAAACCGTAATACTAAAAATAAATTTTCGCAGCAATATCTCTTTTTGATTTACGCACCTTGCTACGATCCTCAAAATATTTTTCCTTAAAATATTTTACTTCATCTTGATACGCTTGTCCGTACTCACGAATTATTTCCAGACTCAGAAGAAGCATTTCATGTACAAGTTCGGGGCTGTGAAGTAAACAATACAAGAAAAAAACTTCGTGTTATGCATTTTTTTAATTTCTTTACTATCCCGGTAAACTATACATAGTGAATAAAACTAGCCTGGTACGTCGACTATGCTAAAATATTTTATAGGAAGAAACTGAAAAAACAAAAAATAAAAACTGTAATTACCTTACTGTCTTCGCTACTTGTAAATTTTCATCGACCATTTTGAATATGTCAAGTGGAGCTTCAGTTTTAAAATGCCTATCACTATCCGACAGCGGACACGTATTTTTCCACCATTCCTCGACTTCCTTAGCAATAATTTTTTTACGGCAACTTCTGTAAGTTTCACCTATGTTCTAGAGAATTTACCGAAAATGAAAAACATGTTAAAGAAAGTTCTACGCGCTCACGCGTAATCATAACTCCATCATCATTGCATTGACAATTATTACCTTCAGGAAATCCCTCATCAACTGGTCAATTATTGTTTTATCGAGTAGTTCTTTGGGCTGCTCTTCCGGCTTCAAATTTAGATCAGGATTTTGAAGCAACTGGGGCCCAGTATATGAATTTAAAACCCATGCAAGAAGTGATACATACTCAAAACCTTCCAATCCATTTGATATACATTCTTGAAGCTATGGAGCACAAAATAATTCAGTCTTTTTTCACAAACTTAGACATTCAACTACAAAATTCGTCAAAACGATGAATGGCGAAACTAATGAATATGTTGCAAAACAACTTGGTTCGTACCAGTTTTGAGAGGCACCGATGATACATACTGACGTAGCAACTGAGAATATTGTACGATGGTGGGAAGCACGGGACGCATAGAGATTTAACTACTAATAAATCCGGAAGTATTAATTGACGACTAATAACTTCTAAATAGCGCACCAGCCACATTTTATTTTCAGCACGCGATTCAAGTTGACTCGCCTCTAACTTTTCTGTAACCGCATCCTCTAAAATTATAAATGCTTTCGCCTTCCAACGTTTAGGCCTTCCAGGAGATTTAAATCCAGACATTTCGAATCGCTGTAGGTTTACAAGAAGCAACGACAGTTTTTAGAGCAACAATTGTGCAGGCATATTCGAAGTTAACACGAAGAAACCATTGATTCATTTGCATCAATTGAAATGTTCGGTCCACCTACCTGAATAGATGCAGCATCTGCTCTTTCTTCTCGTTCAATGATCCTTAAAGTAGTAACCAAGACAGTTGGTTGTTTGACAGCAATATTCAAGGTTCGTTTAAGATTCAATGATAAATGTTTTTCCAAGTTTTCAGATAGCTTCTCTACGTCAGAAAAATAATCTAACAGCATCGTATGCTCCGATTTGTTCCCCATTCGAAACAATTCAAACAATAGTTCGTCTCGAGAGGACTCCAGTTCAGATAAGAGCTACAACAAAAAAAGCGTTGCATTTACTTATATAACAATAGATGTAGGATTTGTAGAGTATTTGTTTACAGTTCCACGGAGTATGAACGCATGAAAAATACGAATATTATTACAATGTGAGCTTGTAGAATTTTCCCTTCATTGATGAGAGATTGCGCCTTTTCAAGGTTTTTGCTTATATTAAAGATATTATTCATATTCTCCATAGCCATTGCGTACTGAGAATGTCGAAAGTTCTCTTCGCGTACATCTTCAAGCAGCTTACCAAGGGCTGGTATTTCTTTCAAACATTTCTGTACCTCAGTGGTGCTGAAAAAATGCAATGTAATGAAGATGTGCATACTAATTATTTGTTCATATTCTAAAAATTAAAAACTAAAACGTAGTGCTTAAATAAAGAAATCTATCTCGATTTACAAATACTTAAGTAGAGAAAACTTACTGCTTGCCAACTTCAACCAAATCTTTTCTTGCAAATTTTAACAGCTCTAAGCCTGTACGTACTCCATCAAGTTGTGACTGTAGTGCAGTCTTCAGCATAGCTTCTTTCGAAGCCTTTTTCCTAGCTTCTCTCTTTTTGAATTCTTCAACCTTCATTATAAATTCAAAAAATATTTCATATCTTTAGTGTACAAATCATATTGACACACCACAACCATAACTATACAAGTATTTAGAGCTTTCCAAATTGTAAATAAATTAAGCTACCTTCTCCAGTTGTTCCGGTCTTTGTAGAAGATTAGAAATTCGTTCAACAGCCTTAAGTTTGGCTGAAGACTCTAATTTACCAATACGACTCATTTTCTTTCACGTTATACTGCACACCAGCTAAGTTTAAAATCACAATGACAGCTCCTATTTATTGTTTCCTCAGAATATAATTATATTGAATTTTGAATATATTACTTTTACATAAGCATAAAAAATTGTGACAGAAGATGCAGCTGAAGTTTACTGATTTACGGTACCTATAGTCTGCAGCAGTCAGTAGGTTACGCCTAAAGAAATCCGTGCCAAATAATATTGATTACCTAACTCCTTAATGTTTATAACCTATAAATTCAAAATTACGACTAATGGAAAGTTGGAAAGACCGTTGAACAGACCTCAAATGTTGAATGTCAGCATATTACTCATAACACAGGTTACAATAAAACCAAAACAAATAAAATAATAATGAAAAAGAAATAAGGAAAGGGAGCCCAAGACGAGGTTGCTGTGCTGACTAATCATGAATGAAGGCGGATGCAGCAACCAAGCCAAAAGATGATATTATAATTAGAATGATGGACAATAACACCAGTATATTATAATGTCTTGCAAATTGCAGAGATTGCACTGAGAGAACGGACGAATTAAATTCGAATAATTACATACACCTTGTGTAGAAATACAGGAATACCGTAGGGCTTGTATTGTACTTGATAAAGGGATGAGGGAGGATAAGGATTCGTGGAATCCTTGCTTGATGCTTGTTTCCCTTCAAATACCTGCAGTTGCCTTTCCTTCAAACTTGGAGCTGAGAGCAAAAATTCCGTTTAAGCGCGAAACAAGTGAAATTAATAGGGAATTGGATCAATTCATGAACTCTCAAGTTTGGCTTTGCAGTTTCTGCCGTTTAATTTTTCTGTGAATTGTCAATCATTTCAAACCCAAATAGGTAAATAAAAAATATAACGACAAACAACTAATTTACGACTTACGATTGCAAACTTTATACCTCAAGTGCCAATTTAGTTACGCAAAGGGAAGTACAGACGCGCAAGAATGGAATTTAACTCACCCAGCTTTTCTATTCCTATTCCTAATTCACCAGCACCAAACATCCCTGGGCCAACGTCAAAACCTAGTAAAGGGTTTGAAAGCGTTGATTTCTACCGGGATCTGGTTCAGACTTTCATTGAAAGGGTAGGTCGTTCATGATTTGTGTAATTATCCATAATATTAACTTCATGATTTTGTTCCTGATCAAAATAATTATTACTAGTGTAATAAAGATATTATTGTATGAACATAATTGTTTGTCATTTGCGATTTTCCTTGACTGTTGATAGCATGACTACGACTCTGCATTGTACTGGGCAGATAAAGCTCAGTCGTTGTCAAATGGTGCCCAGCAAGATGTATACTTATTTGCACAATGCATGTACCATTGCGGCCAATATCAGAGAGCTGCAAATTATCTTCAACACCATAAATACGAAAGGGTAAGGTGAATCAATGTATAATTACCTACAGTAATTTAACTCATAGTACACCCGGGTATAGTTAGGTTAAAATAAGAGAGGGGTACGCATTTAGAAGATGATGTACTTGGTACAAAATGCTGATTACGCACTTATTGCTCAAAGTTATTATATTATTAGGTAATGATGCACTAAAACTTTTGTTAAAAATTTGATTCAAGTTATCTCTGTCTTTAAAAGTCTCTTCCAGTACATCTAATATCCTGCATTTCTTTTGAGCTATGGATCTTTAAGATTAGCAATCTGCTCTTTCAGTAAATCGAATTCGTCCAGATATGTATAATTATATATACGACTTTCCTGGTTTGAAACGAGATATTTCGTCGTATCAATCATGCGATTTTAAACTTAGCGTAATGACTTACTTGTGTATACTATAATGGTTATATTATCAAATATGTACTACTATGGCAATACCAACAAAGGTATTGCCATTTGCTTCGCGGAGGTATACCTACTGCTGGGAAGGGGTGTACTAATAGAACGGGATATAAGTACTGTTAAGGAATTTATTGTAGCAATTTATTAGTAAAGCAGGTTACCTTTGGTTTATATTTGGAAGTATATTATACCATCAACAATTCAATTGTTCCAATATAATATGTAGCTATAAATCAAAAACCTTGTTTTTGTCATGTAATGTAAGGTTTCTTTTGTGTGTACAGACTAACTTATTCTTCAGAGTATTAACTGCAAGGTGTCTATTGAAGGCTGGAAATTATAATAAAGCCTTAGACGTGCTGGATATTGAAAACCAGAATGTCAAACCTGGCCAGAAAGTTAAAGAAAATAAATGGGAACCAAAGGATCCTCACAAATCGGTAGGTATATAAGTACCAAATTTTAGGTACCTAACATGGGTTTTTACGAAGTTAGAAATAACGGCCCAGCTTTGTTAATAGGAAATACGATGCCTACTCGCGGAAAGTTCAGACAAAGCTGTAGGGTTGATTTTGTATAATCCAAACTCAGAAAACAAGTTATAATAATATTATTCTATTGTTGATTCGATTATCGAAATCGTCATTGAAATGTATTGAAAATTTATTGATTCGGAATTTTTGGCTCTCGAACTTATTTAATTCAAGATGTCCGGAATCTATTGCATTAATTAGATTATCTGTCCCGTTGAAATTTTAGTAATCGTAATTCAGTTGTTTGAATTTTCAGTGTATCAGGATTGTGAGATATTATACTAGACTACTTATGTAATACTAAATGTATAAATTATAATGTTGAAAAATCATTTTTATAACTAATTCATTTTAGATAATGGGGCAAGTGTACCTAATTAAAGGAAAAATTTATGAAGCCTTAACGAATCGTATACTTGCTAGCCAGAACTATAAATTAGCACTGCAACATGATATCTACTGCTATGAAGCATTCCGATTGCTAACTCAACATCAGATGCTTTCTAGAACCGAAGGTATAGTTTATACTCTAAACTTGAGTAAAATACTTGTCATTTTTTTTACGACCTTGATGCTGGAAAGCGGAAAACTTGTCATTAGTTTGTACACAAGAAGGCACACTGTTAATTAATCACTGGTTCTGAATTTTAGAAATTGCTCTTCTTCAGAGTCTTCGGTTTGAGCAAAAGTGTCTGAATAATGATGCAGAGTTGGTGAAGTATATGTACACAACTAAAATCAAAAAGTATTCTATATGTGGGGAACCAACGTTGACTGTTTCAATAGCTTCTCTGAAGAAAAATCTGGATGTGCTGTCTGCAAACGCAGAGCGATCATTTTATAACTGTGATTTTCCAGCTACATACAAAATAGCAACTCAGTGAGCTAATTTCGTTTTGTTGCAAAAACTACTTTGTTAATAATGGCTTAATGTACTTTAGTCATTAAATATATGTCAATCAGAAAAAATTCAGTTGTGTGGATGGATTCGTGTATCATATGATATTTTTTTTATTAATTACAGAGTTATTAGTGAAGATCCTTATCATACAGGATGCCTCCCGGTGTACATAGCTAGTTTGGTAGAATTAAACAAAGCTACAGGTAGTTCTCATTCATTTTTTTTTATTTTGAAAGTGAATAAAATACCATCATATTCATTTCTCTGTAGAAATTGTGTGTAAAATCGATTGAAAAATGTAATTATTGTAAAAACAAACCGTTCCACAGAAAAACTGTAAGTCGAATGTGAAAGCATCCCGTTTAGACCAATGATAACCAATGACAAATTTTACGTTTTAATTTTTCCAGAACTTTTCCGGGCTGCTCATAAGCTTATTGAAGTCATGTCTGACTCTGCGTTAGCATGGTACGCCGTTGGAAGCTACTATTTTCTTACAGGTAAGCAAAGATACAGATTTAGAATTTTTTTAAGTCATCCATGAGTGCGCGGTGTTCTCTTGAATTACTTGATAATAGTTGTCATAATTTGATGACATTTTTTAATCCCTATTGGGGTTCTGTAAGGCTCCCTGTTAACGGTTTCAGAATTGTTTTGATAAATTTTTAAAAATGCAATCTTTGTGTTTTAAATCTATTTGGCTTTCCCAGCTGGAAATTTTTCAGCAGAAGCCCTGATTTTGTATTAGTGAAGCCACCGTTGCAGCAGTATCTGTATAAGCAAGTTGTAAAGTACAGACATAGTTATTCACGTTTTTGACAGACTAAAATTAATGACTCTAAAACCATGTTAATTTAGGAAGAAATCAGGTTATACAGAAGGAATAAACGAAATTTGGGCGTCTGCCTTATTAATTTATCATATGACAGCATTATTACATTTTTTCATAGTTTGGATAGCTCCATGTTAGTTCCATGAAATGCTTATGTAATTCGAACACTGAGCAATGCTGAATTGGCAATAAACACTATTCAGTTCCCTCCTCCCGGTTTAGAATTAAAATAATGTCCACCGAATTTACACCATTTTCATTATTTCTTAACAGGAAAACACGAAAGTGCTAGGCGGAATTTAAATAAAGCATTGTCAATCGATCCGGTTTTCGGTCCTGCTTGGTTATTGTTTGGACACTCGTTCGCGACTGAAAGTGAGCATGATCAGGCGATGGCTGCTTATTTCAAGGCTACACAATTAATGAAGGGGTAAGTACTGTTTCTGTTGAACTTTACAACGTAATAGATGCAAGTTCGTTATTGGCAATATAAAGGTTTTTAGGTAACGACGAAGTTTGAGAAGAAAGATTTTATTAAAAAAGATATATCTGACACTCTCGAACTATTATTTTCGGGTGGGCTTTTGTACGCTTTTATTGTCATTGTGTCTGTAACTAGTTTAAGCTTCAAATGTCAAAGTGCAGCGACTTGCACCGAGTTAAATAGACAGTGCTCTTGTTCAGAAAATACTTGTTTATATAAATCGTGACAGAACTAAAATAGAATTTGTCACAAGTGTTAACAAAATGTAAGTTTGTGAACGATTGAAAACACTGGTGCCGAAGGCTGTCAGTTTAATTCCAGGAGCGCATTGATGAACCCTTTATGAAAGTATGCGTCAAATGACTTCGTGCACATATGTATATACAATGTTGAAGCGGAAGCAGCTTGCCATATAATATGATTTCCAGGTAGTTCTTAGTTAGTTCTTTTTTGGAATGCTGCAAATTATAGGTTTAATTTTGTTATCGTTGTATCCGCTTTGGGTAAAGCAATCAATTGATTGATAATAAGACGCTTGAACCAATAAATAAAGGAAATATAATTTCCCATATGAACAGTAGTGGCAGTGTCTATGAGTATTTTATAGGATTGTACCTACCTTCTTGCAAATTAAATTAACCTATACCTAAGTTAACTGATAACAAAATTAATTGTTTTAGTTGCCATCTGCCGATGCTACATGTTGGGCTAGAGTGCGGCTTAAGTAACAATCCTCAATTGGCCATGAAATTTTTAGAGGAAGCCAAGTTGCTGGCACCATTCGATCCTTTCATACGTCACGAAATGGGTGTCGTAAAATTTCACGAGAAAAAGTAAGAAGTTTTTATTATTCGTAAGAATACTTCAAGTTGCATTGTTTAAGTTACAAGTTACATACATGTTTGAGTAGACATTTTTATACTGGTTTACCTCCTCCCTTTCCACTTATCAGTTCCGAACGATTTTTGAACGCTCAACTTTATCAGGGTCGAGAGTGAAGTGATAAGTAATGGTAGCTGGCATTCAGTTGGGGAAATTATGTAGGAATGTACTTTCGTGTTTGATTTGTAGAGATGCATGGTGATTATATTCACCAGGAACTAGAATTATTCCATAATAGAGGTCCAGCCTTGTCTGAGCAATGTATGTCTATATAATTATAAATACTGTATGGACTGTCTCTACAGATATGAAGAAGCCCATCAGCTATTCAGAGATACTTTAAGTATGGTTCAAACAAAGCCTATCCAGTCACAATTTTTAAAGAAATGGGAGCCCTTGTACAATAACTTGGGGCATGTCTCTAGAAAACTTGGTCGCTTCACTGAAGCGTATGGGTTTCATCAGAAGGTAACCCTAATGTTGAACTATAGTTAAACATATTTACTTCCATTTGGCCGTTACTAATTGTAATTATTTTATAAAAGTATTTTGCTTTTATTTGACCTTTAAGTGTTGTTTTGTATTCAGGCTCTTGTTTTATGTCCGTCGAATGCGTCCACGTATGCTGCTATTGGATTAGTGCTTGCAGTATCTGGAAGAACTGAGAAAGCCGTTGAAGCGTTTCATAAAGCATTATCATTGAAAAGAGACGATGCATTCAGTAACACTATGTTAAGATACGTGGTCGATAAAATGGTGGAAGAATCGAATTCGGATGGTAAGTATTTATTGTATAATTTGTATTAGTATGCAATCATATTTAGTTCTAGACTAATCGTTGTTTACTTTGTAGATTTTGATGATACTCTGCAAAGCGATGAGAGTGATGATGGTGAGCCAAGTTTTATTTCGTGATACGTGATCGTCGGTGGCAATGTAGACTGGAAAATCAAACCCGTACTTTCTGTTACTGTCTTTATCCTCATTTACATTTTTTAATTAAATTTTATTCTTTTATGTTAACGAATAAAAATATTCATGCAATGTACATATGAGCGTATTATCTTGTCTACAATCTATTCAAATCATACATCAAAAGCATTTTTCCTCTCAATCCCACGAAATACCTAAATTGACTCAACATAGCTTCTTATCAGGTAGCTTCATCTGAACAACTATTTAGCCTGTCACCCGGTCGCGTCCTGCTGTGCCTAATCATGCAAAACAATACTATAGTAATTAATTAGTTACACTGTAATTTCTCGAAACATTATTGACTTACTGGAACGAAAGCTTAATAATTGCATATGTACAATCTTTAACACCGCATTGGCGGAATCCGTAGTTTATATTATTATCCTGCTCCTGAAGTCATTAATGGAACAACTGACGAATGACATTTACTCCTAAGGCTTGCAAAGGTAAATTTATATGCACAGAACCTTGATTACCTACATTCCAAATAGGTTTGACATATTTGTCATACGGAATGAAATGTATTTTGCCTAACAAATTGACCATTTGAGAAGTACTGCCCTCGTAATGCATATTTTAAACATGCAGAATTACATACAGAAGTATTATTATACTCTTATCTATTTACAGGTGAAACGTAACCCTTGATGGTGGAATAGGGAAACGAGTCACCTCCTCTCGTTCATGACCCCCAGGGATTGAAACAATTTCAAATCGAAGAGTTTTTGTCATCAGGATTTTAGAAGAGGGTATTTATCGCTCACTAGATTTATTCATGCCCTCGGTAAAAAGATATTTAAGATACAGCATTCTACGGTAACCTACCTCCGCAGTTCCAAAGTGCTCTGAATATTCTGATCAGTAACAACAAAGGAGTAGGAAGAGGCACAGGCAGAGAAACTACTGGAGAAATTCTGAAAAGCAATAACGACTAGTGAATTGACCGAGGTGGCTTTTGCCACATCCTAGTCATTCTAAGTTTGGGGCTTGACCGGCGTTAGCCTCAAAATATCTGAATTGTGGATCCTACTTTCTTTGACTCGATTTAATCGATTTCGTAGAGTAGACCATGGAGTTTGAAATATTTGACGCGGTCGAGAATTTGAACTTAAACGAGATTTCATCAATGCTGGTAAGTCCTTCAATTTTTTCAACATACTTGTCAGTAATGCCAATTGACAGACGTTTCGTGATCCGTTGAAACGTTTACACAACGTGATATAATTGTTTGGTGGTCGTGTTGTGCAAATCGTTCAGTTTTTTCAACTACTGATTGTAATTTGGGTTCTTCATGAACTCGACTAGTAAATGTTATACCAAACTTTTCAAAATATTTACTAAATCCCCCCTTTCCTTTGTGTCGTATAAAATGACGTTGTTACGCTTAAATACGTGGAGTTAAGTCTTAAAAAAGCGTGGCAGCCATGTTCGTGACTGCTCAGATCCTGCGCAAAATGCGTGAGAATTGTAAAGGGTAGGGATGTTTTACACTGCTTCGGTGATTTTGCTACATATAAACTATTATAGCATTGTTTATTCAGATTACATTAATTATAAAATTCAGTTTAGTCAAACCCGATCGTAATGAAGCATATCCGAAGTTAATTTTGGTGATTCGTAGCTTCGTGAAATTGTTTTTGGAAAACTATGCAAGGAGGAATTTAATTCCAGTTTTTTTCCACAGCAGGACTCCTCTTTTAATGTCAGGGAAAATGCTTCGATGTCTAGTAGCAACAGCACGTTGTGTGGAAATACATTGGATGCTCTCACTCTCGAAGGTAGTAGTATCTGGAGTCCAACTACTCACAATTCTTCTGGAGCTTCGTTCTCTTGTAGTTCACCTCCATCACGTTCATTCGAAAACACTGGTATTTGGAGTCCTAGTTATCAAAACTCAACTTCGCCATCTTATGCAAGCAGTAACAACTCTCCTCCAGAAAGGATTGGAAATGGATTAAATGGACAAAGTATTTGGAGCCCGAGTCCAACCAGTCCAACTGCCAACAACTCATCAACTTTAGCACGGTCCAGTTCCAGTAACAGCCCACCACCGGGTCTGGCAAACTTAGCACAACTGGCCTTCAGCTCAAACAATAACGTTTTAAATATGAAGCAAACTATACAGGCTCTCAGTGTGAGTATACAAAATGAGTGAATTAATGGCATGTGTTCAAAACGTCAAAATACAAACACAATTAAATGGATCCACTGTCACTTAATGCAACTGTTTTTTTAGTTTTTGCAAGACCTTCAGGAGGCTTCACAGAACATACCCTGGGACAGTGCTAGGGCCAATGAAAATGCTTCGTTGACAGCTGCACTCCAGCAACATTTGCTAAGTCATTTGCTAAAGCAAACACCTCCCACGCCACCATCACCAACTAACGACAACTTGCTTCGATCAGTAAGGTTTCATCGAGAGAATGCTGGTTAGTTATTGTTTAATTTTTGCTGAAGTTGATTATCTTGTTTATACCCCGTCTTCATTACACAAACAGTATATTGTTTTCGTATTAGGTATGAACGAACCGAGATGTACTTGGAGTGGGCAATTACCGGCCCGGAATCACAAAAATCCGATTTATTCTTGCAAGGTCGAAACCGCGTTCATCCCTAAAACTATAATTATTTACAAAACCATGGCTGGAATATGCAAATGGTATATAAAACATATGTAATTCGATTTAACGGTTTTGTCCTACAGGTGTTTTTGGGTGGGGTTCCGTATGAAGTAAGCATCAGCACTTTATTGCGAACTTTTCGTGCTTACGGTAACGTTAAACTTGAGTGGCCCGGAAAGGAAGACACTCCATCTGCCCCCAAGGGTTATGCGTACTTAATTTATGAGAATGAAAGACAAGTATGGAATGAATATACTACAAACAGAATTTGAATTGTAACTTTATTTTACGTGTTATTTAAGCCAATTTGGCGAAAAGCCATTCTTCTTCCATTGGTAACATGGTTTGGAACTACAGTGTCGGGTTAGCACTTGCACTATGGTTCGGTTGTAACCACGGTGGCTAACTCGATAAAAACGTTGCAAGTTTGCAAGAGGTGCTAAATATGCTAAATAATCAATATCAGTGTTATAATTATATTATTTGGTATCGGTTTTTCATAAGGTGAAGACCCTACTACAGAATTGCATCTACCATTATGGTAAGGAGAGTAACTGGTACTACAAGATTTCTTCAAAGCACCTACGCTTCCATTCGAAAGACATTCAAGTAATTCCATGGGCTATCAGTGATAGCAATTTTGTTCGTTGCCAAACGACTAAACTAGATCCTCAGAAAACGATTTTTGTTGGAGCTCTTCATGGAATGATCAATGCTGAAGCACTTGCTCTCATAATGCACGAACTTTTTGAAGGTGTTGTTTATGCTGGTGAGTGTTCGACACCGTCTAAGGTCATTATTATGTGCGAAAGTTTCTTTGGAGGCATTAAAAAATAACATGCTTGTTTGATTCATTTGCAGGTATCGATACAGATAGGCACAAATATCCGATTGGTTCCGGTCGGGTGACTTTTAACAACAGCAAGTCGTATATGAAAGCAGTCTCAGCAGAGTTTGTGGAGATAAGGTCGTCCAAGTTCACTAAAAAGGTGCAAGTGGACCCTTATCTAGAGGATGCAACATGCTCTGTCTGTCGTCTCCAGCAAGGTCCGTATTTTTGCCGAAGCCTTTCGTGCTTCCGCTACTTTTGCCGAACTTGTTTTGAGTTTCAGCATTCTGGAGAAGCTTATCAGTCTCATCGCCCACTGATGAGAAACGCAAGCAGGCAACCAGGATCATCTGCTTCATCATCTTCTTAAAGTATCCAGGGCAGACAACCTGTGTCTATCTAAAAAATATTCCCCGGTGTAAAATGATTGGCATTAGAACCTACGTAATTCTTCAAATACATATTATTCATTAGATGATAGTTTAATTTTCTCAACACAACATTGTTCGTGTATTAGATGGCTATCATTAGAAACGTAGTTTTAGTCTCATAATTACAAGTACGTAAGAGTTTCTCTTCATGAACCAAATTTAGAGTTAACTTCAATTTATTCTTACTGTTGTTCTGCTTATTGACTCTAACTGCGTTAATTGTAGTTCAGATCAGCTATTTCTGTCGTATGCTATTTCAAAATCTTTCTTTGTTTTTAGGTAGCTGTCTACTTTAATTAGATTCTAAGTAGGTATGCAAATAAATAATATCGTGCAGGAAATGTAGCATCAAACTTTAGCAGGTTAAAGGCCTATGTAATATCGTCTAAAAATACATTAGAACTTAAGAACAACTCACATAACTTACTGAATAATCTAAATGTATTTACTTGTTGCTAAACTACGAGCAAAAAGATGAGTTTTTCTAGTTAACTATATTATTTAAAGACCGAAAGTGAGTGACGTTTTCAGCGTCTACCTTTAATGTTCCGATCTTGACCCAGTGTCATGGCTAATCATTTATCCCTTTAATTGAAGTAGATGCAGTTTGGAATTTTAATTGGTTTATTTTGATTACTCACGAAATTTATTATTGTTTAATTCTTAATCATCTGAGTTGTAATGCGTAACGCACAGAGTAAGTAATAATCTTGACACGGTGCACGCATTGCTCTGATAAATTATGATTCTTTTAATTGTTTTGTTTTTGGTCTTATTACATTTTCTTTAAATCGGGTGTACACTAGTTAACATATATGGGGCAGAACCAATATTTGTTCTAAAATAATTTCAATTATTTTAATCCGCATGTAGAATTGTAGCCAAATTTTTTTCGTCTTACTAATACAAATAGTAACAGTCTTATAATGCATAATGTATTGGTGAATTTATCTAGTAAATTTTGATTATCGATATGATGCATAAATTGCCTTTTAATACTTTCCAATTCATTTTCATATTCCTACTCCAGATCTCTATTACATACAGAATTCGAAAAATATCGCAGGTAATTATTGCAGTTGCACTGCGCACACCACAATAATCCGTATTTTTGAAGTATACATACTCAGAAGAATACCTGAAATGGAAATAAACATATATTTCATATATACTACCTAAGCAAGTATTATAAATTCAGGATGGGTGTCGATCTTCAAAATGTCCTCTAATGTTTTCCCATTACGTGTTTTTTAGCAGGATATTTCACAAACAATTTTGCCCTTTTTTCATTATTGTAGCGGCAATTCGGGGAACAACTAATCGCTTAGCTCAACACCATAAAAACAAAATTACAATTGTTGTAAGTAGTTTTACTGACAGTTACGCGCGGTATGCGTCTATTGTGTCTCACGGCGATTTTTAAGTTATTTCTTTCCCTCTTGAGAAGAATGGTCTATTGTTAATAATAAGTGTTCACGTTCACAGTTACCCTCCGCCTGTTAACATCTACCCTCCTTCCCAGAAACACAAAATCATCACCCTACCTATTTATCTTTACTCAAAAGCATGGCATGACAAAACGAAGTGATAGAACTGAGCCAAACTTTTGGAACTATTGCACAGTTAATGTATGTTTTATGAACCTGGTTGAGATCATCCAGATGAACCTGGTTGAGATCGTAGTAATTATTCGTAGCCATCAGAACAAACGTTTTTCAAAAAGTGTTCACAATAGGTAGCATAGTATGGGCATGGATATTGCATCATAGATAGCATTGGGACTCTGTGTCGAGCGCCTATCAAAAAGTAGGGCTTGCAGCGACTACCGGCGTCGTTTCTTATATTTTGTAGCTATGATTAAAAAAAACACGTCACCGCATCTTTGCGAATCCGAAACGCAATTAAAAAATTAGTTACCGAAAATCATTATATTAACTAGATGCGTTGTGCATGAATACGATTCAGCCTCAGCCTACAAGGGTGATTTCTTAACTATTCCGGTACCGGCACCAAACAGTAGATTCAGTAGGTGTACTGTAGGAATAAATCGCATTATACTTATAACGGAAAAAACGACACCTTAATCCCCAAAATCTTAATCAAGGATTCATCATCTAAAACACCTCTACGTGTCTATAATAATACATCTATTATGCATCTGAATAAGTCCAAAAGGACATCTGACATTTGAAGACAAAAAATTATACATCTAAGACGTACATTTTCTTTGTCATGTACACGTATTTCTTTCATTTTTAAGATTACATATTTTGTTTTTACAATGTGCTGCTAGTACTGCATAACATTAGCAATATCGAATTCAGTTTGCCTTTTTTACATCGAGAATAGGCTATTTTTATTTCAAGGGTCGCGTTCCAATACGTACTTCATTGTTTACACAATAAAAACAGTAATTAAAACATGTTGAAACCAGATTTACTGATATTTAAGGCGACTCTAATTAGCGTTTTCATTTTCCGAGGATTATGCACTTTTAGAAAATTTTATTTATTCACAGATTATTTGTTTTGAATTTTAACTATGCAGGAATTCAAAAACGCAATACTGAAATTCAAAAACATACATAACAGAACATGCAATTTTAAAACGTAGGTCTCCTATAGTTTTAGAATACATGTGTTTTTTAATCCGGTTTACTCTCTTTGCAAATAAATAGCTTTTTAAAAAATTTTTAAAAATAACCTGGTTTTTTGGGGTATTTTAGTCCAAAGGCGAATTATTCGAGGATTATGCGTTTTCGTAACTGATTATGCAAATTGTGAATTGTAAATTGTATGCGAAAAAATGTTTTTTGCGTTGTTGGACTTGAGGCTCATCCAGAGATAAAAGATAAAAAATACGGATGTAAAAGTGAATTATGTTTTCTATGCATTTTATGTGTTCCGGTTGCCTTACTGATCTTGTTTTCAAAATCGATTAAATAGATACATAGTATTCAGATTATTGGTTTAAATAGGCCATTAGGTGCTGTTTTAACTTGGGCTGTACGTGCTTAGCAGTCTTTTCTTTTTAATTTCAATGTTGTGACCAAAAAATGTCTCAATTTATATTCATTTACAGATGAATAAAGCGAACGGAGTATCAGAAAAGTTCGGACTTAAAAAAGTTGCGCAAGCTTTCTCAATTTTAGTTAATTGAATTGAATATGGCACACATTATGTCTCAGCTGTTAAGAAATACTGTTAATTTTACGAAAATAGAAATAATTAGAATTAAACCGAAATAAGGAAATGGAAAACCTTCGAGGTCTCTATTGTCACATTTGTTTTTGTACCGAATTCAGTTTGCGAACTTAAATCGCCGATATTTACCGTTTCTGCTTATAAGCATATTGTTTTAACGTAGTTATGCTTCCAATACATTGATTTAATTAATACATTTAATTTATATGCTGTAGCATTGATATTTGACATTCTAATGCTATTTATCTATGGTGGCACCTGGTGGAAACTGCATTCCCTATTCGGACTGAGGGTATAGGAAGATAAGACTATAGTCACTATACACTATAGTTAAAGTATCTACATACCTATGTTATCTACACACACACACAACACAACATACACAGCTGAACTGCTGAACACATGATGTGACTTTGGTCTGGTACTCTGGTACTGGAATAAGAAGTTGCTGGTTACTGCTTACTCTCACCCTACAGTGTAGTGGGAGTATTGGGACAGGTTTAAGTTTTTTACATCAAGTTTTAAGTCTTGAGTGCCTAGTTTATCTAAGTTCAGTATGATTCAATCCAAGTGGGATAATGGATAATTTTGTGTTTTATAACTTATTACTATTTTTATATTTTCCCCGTATGTATATAGAATAATAATTTAATGATTTCAAATAGGATATATGTTGATTGCGCCAAGGTATAAGTTAGTACGGATAAGTGTGAGAGTTAAGAATAAAATAAAAACCGCTCCGTAAGCATCACTAAATCATGATCAGACGAGTGACATTCATTTTTAATAATTTATCATGTTCGAGTACGCACGGAGTTATATCACCTTTCAGTCGTCTAATACATAAGTCAGGTAAGGAATAAAGATTAGCTAATTTGCAGTATGATATCAAATTATTAATAAGTTTAATGTTATTGTTAATTTATTGAAGCTATTTTCTTTCATTATCTAGGCAGTGTTGGGATCCTCTCATCAAGCCGGAGTTTTTCGTCTTCCCGTGGTGATTCAGAGTCTTCACCGAGTTCGGCAGAGGCAACCGGCTTCCATCCCAAAAGGGTTCTTATCTTAACAAAACTATCTCGATTGGAATTCGAAAAAATCCGGCATTCGAAGTTGACTGATTCTGAGCTAGAAAAAACCTTACGGAAAAGGGGATCTGATTACAGTTCTTTGCTATATCATCATTACATTCACAAGGTATGCACATGTATAGTTTGTCACTCCAGATAAGGTAGCATGCAAAAACTACGTCATGGATTTCCGCGGTGGGGGGTCTAGAGCTCCTATCATTTTATTAGTTTGAATAGATGAATTCGGGTACAATTAGGCACCCTCGTCCTGTACAATTTAGATTTTTTCTTGTTATAAGTGGAAACTTGTTACTCACTATTTTAAGGTTCAATGTGAGTATTTTTTGGTTTCTATATAGAGGGATATGTTAAAAACCTTCTCAACTCGTGCTCGTACAATCAACGCAGGCAAGCAAGGGAGTTAGACTTGTATCAGGCAGGTCACTCCGGAAAATACAATTCGAGCAAATACAGACTTCACTGACTTTTGGTATCCATGGAAGATTTTAATACGTAATCGTACAGATTAGACTGTTGATTTTTAAAGTCAGAAGAGTCTTGTCTTGCCTCGATTTGTTTACTCTTGTTTACTTTCAGGAGTGACCTACCTGATACACTGAATAAGTCTAACTACCTTGGCAGACAAGAGTAGGAGATGAGCAACAGTCAACAAATGATTAAGAGACACATCTCTTACTCCTCTCCTACTGTTTTTAATTCGAGATCAGTTTTTCCAAATCATCTTGAAGCTAATTTTTAACACAGCTCTTACTCATCTCCTACTCAACTCTAACACATTTTTATTAATCAACGAAGATGTGAAGACAATCATCTTAAAATAAGAAAAATCGCATCTAAATCCGAAAAGTTTTGATCCTGTTTTATTCACTGTGAGCGAAGTAAAATATCTGAATTCCACCCAAAACACTTCTAACATATATACCTATAGAGAGAAAGACAACTTTATTTGACAAAGTAATCTTGACACTGTGCTCCAACGAGGATAGCTTAAATATAATTAACTCTCGTTATGCCGACATCCGTTACAACGTCAATTTCGCTTTAACGACAGCATATAACCTCCCCGTCAAAAATCCTATGCTTACTCATGTAAAATAGTCTCCAATAACGTCACTTTTTATAACGACCGTCTTGCTGCAGCCTCCCCCACAATCTCATTCACGTTCACTTTGTAAACTTTATAACGCCATGCATTTTTGGTCTGAGTATCTGCACGAAATCGAAAGCTATTGTAAAGGCTAGGCTAAGACTCTCACTACGCCAACAGTTCAAGATTTATTAATTCCTAAAGAGACTAAAAACTAACCTAATAAATTGCATTTCATGAAGGAGCACTAATACAACACATTAATTGTGAAAAGACAACAATAATTTATTCGAAACGCGTGTTCTTAAGCTGTTAGCTCAGATTCCTTTCCAGTATTATTAGTCTTCATTGTTGTTTTTATTTGTGAACATTTAAACGGATAGATGTGTACCATGTTTTATAAACTCACAAGATGGTAAAGTAGTAAAGAAGTGTTAAAGCCTCTGTGGATGAAATCATATAATTACTTTTAATGATTCGACAATTAAACAAGGAAGAATGATAAACTATACATCGTTTTATTAGTTTCCTATTTGTTAACTCGTGAGCTGCCGTTATATCGAGATTTCACTGTATGTATTTATAATATCTTCTAAAATGTATCTCACCGTCCAAGATGCGCTTGTAGGTTGGTTGTATTTTGGGATTCGAGTGCATAGTTATGTGTACTTAAGGTGAGTAAAATAAGATCAAAATTTTGCCGTTTTAGTCCTGTTTTAAGATTCTGTTTTTACAGTGCACGTGTAGAACACAGATTCCGTAACAGTTATTAGTCGTTTGCATTCATATAATAGCACTGTATATACATTAAATAGGAAATAAACACCATACTTTTTGAATTATTCAAAAGTCGTCACAACATTCCTACACCAAGGTAGCTACCTTGTTCTTACACCACATGATTCGCAGTTCACAATGCCAATACTGGGAGAAATGTAACGTATATAATTATGTAATTTAATCTGTAAATGTAGCAAATCCATTTAAAAAAATTGAATTAGTCTTTTATTAGGTGTAGCAATAAAAGCAGCTTTCAATGGCTGTCAAATTGCTAACTCTCTTATTGACTTTTTGAACCAGAAGATACTAGTACTAGAGGCTATGCAAACGCGACTCTGCCTTAGGTTTATAGCTTTGTAGAATTGAAATTCAATTCTGGTACTACAGACTACAGTGCTCTAGTTTTCTGTTTTGCATAAGAAAACCTCATTAAAGCGGATTGTTGCGCCACCGTTCAATCACATGAATTTGAATTCTGATGCCCAATGGCCATGGCGCTTGTTTCTGGGTCGATAAGATTGAGAATTTAATTGCTAGACCACTGTAGTCCCAACAGCAAAAGGTCTTGCAAGTAGGTTTTGCATTTTGAATCCAGTGAAAATGTGTTTTTGAAACTTTCTCCTGCCAAACCTCTCACTAACCCTCGAGTTTCCCGTTTGCAGAACCTCTCATGAAACTAGAGTCGTAAATTTGTTCGATGTTGTTCGCAAACTTTTGTTTCTCTTTCATGCCCAAACAAAACTCTAACAATTTTAAAGGACACTAACAGGAACAAAAACAACGGTAAAAACAACTATGATAGCCATAACAAAACTTATTACACATGTAATTCCCACTACTGTCGGGGATACGGTTCATAAAAATATTTCAAGTAAAGGTAAATATAAATCTTTCAAGTAACTACAAAAGAAAATATTTGAAATAGCGGTAAATAATGTAAGCATAATCACTCCTAAATTAGTCCATAGCAAGTGCAAACCCCACGGCGACAGGCTTTCCTCTTTTTGGCAATTTGGTCCGAAACGTCCCACTCGACTTTATCCACCTTTTCGTGGCTTCTACGGAATTAGGTATTGGTGGTAGGACATCCGACAGATTTTCCGACGTATCTATGTACCATCATTTGTTGTACACCATTTGACCAGAAAGGTGTCTAAGAACTTGGCAACTGTATTTATCAAAATTATTACTGCCACAGTAAAGACAACTTTAAGTTCCACTGCAGTGGTAGATTGTTTTGAATGCAGATATTAATGATGGAGTTATTAGAATTCGTTAGTCAATAATGCAAACCTCCAGATTGCACTTTGTTGTTGAGATGAAAACTACTTACCAGCTTGTAGGAATTCCACTGCCATCTGGAGGTTTTCATTTTATAACATAATGCAGCCAATAGATTTTTATTATTCATCTTTCTAAATGCAATTTGCGGCAAAATAATAACACTTTTCTAATATTTATTAATTAGGAGCCATTTATTTCATATAACCTACTGACCAAACAATGGGTATAATTCCGGATCCGAAAATAGAAGTGGATCAGGATTCCAGTCAATCACTATTACCTCGAATAAACATTGGATAGTGTATTGAAATAAATACGGCGACCAAATGTGAAACAATTTGAAATTGACCAGAAAAACTGTTGATGAGCGTTTTAACTGCATATTTTCTTGCTCACTAATTCTTATTAGATGGGGCTGGGCGTGATTTAATACAATCTAAATTCACTTATGCCTAGACTTCAATTATGCGGCATGGCTTACTAAAGTCAAACCATGGACATGGCATTAACACTTTCTTACATGGTCGGCCCATGGGCCAGACTTTTACAATCAACCAAGTGATCCACTAAAGAACTCTTGATGGTGTAGCAACTCGGGAGGTAGTGGGAAGAGTTATGGATTTGTTCTTGTAAATCGTAGTTGTTTGTACAGTTGGTTTGTTCCTGTTAGCACCCTTTAAAATTGCTGGTGTTTTGTTTATGCATAAAAGAGAAGCAAAGTTCGAGAACAACATTGAACAATTTTACTACACTTAAGTCTAGTTTCATGAGAGGTTCGAGGTTTAGCAAGAGTTTTCGCAGGAGAAAGTTTCGCGAATCTACTTTCACTGGAATCATAATGCAAAACCTTGTACCTGTGTTACCTTTCCGTGCAGGGAGTCAATTCTGCCTTGTTTTCAAGTTTCTAGTGCATAAGTTGCTAGCTGGTTGTCCGAAATTTTTCGTTGTTTTGAAGGTTTCAATTTGAAGTTGTAAGACCAAATGTAACCACTTGCGCTTCTTAAAAATACGTTTTATTGGCGAGCAAAATAGTCTAGTATTATAATAATGTGTAATTTATTTGGAATACCTCCCAAACGGTGGATTTCGTAGTCACCGATTTTTATGAAAGTATAATAATTCGTTGTAACAAGTAAAATAAATTTTTGAACATGGTTTAAAAAATAGTTGAAAAATTTTGAACCATCTCTCCCCATTTGGGATGTGTGACATCACTCACAGCACAGCACACACTCGCTAAATTCATGAAACTTCGTATATCAGTAAGTAGGCTATTATTTAACGGATTTGATTAAGGGTCTTACTTTTGAAAACGAAATATTAAATAACCACTTTTTAAAATCTTAAAAGTTTCAAGGAGAGTTTTTAAGTATAGAACTTTTTATTTCCATGCTTTTGAAATTTTGATTTCGGTAATTTTGGAATTTCGAAAATTTTAATTTTTATATAATTGTGTCGTGAGTTAATTTCCACGCCATTAACTAGCAAAAACTAAAAAAACTCAAAATGTTGAAAAAAAAGTGAACGAAATTTTAAAATGATATTAAATAAACTTTTTATTTATTCTAGGGTTGCGAGCACCGAGTTGAGAAATGCTTACAAGAATATGGTGCTGAAACAAGGCTTATCAACAGACTTGAATACACTGATGTAAGACGTTTAAAGCACTTATAGCGAACATATTATTTATATTTTGCTTTGTGATTTTAGGGTAGCTAAATTTTAATTAACTAATCATTTCAAAACCAATAACTCTTTGCCTCAGTCTGAGTCCTCACAACTTCTAGGTTTTCTTTCAGGATTCCATTGATTGGGCGGATTTAATTGTAACAACTGGAGGCGATGGTACATTTTTATTAGCAGCAAGTCGTTTGCAGGATAGAAGTAAACCCATCGTAGGTAAGGTTTAAGCTGCTTTTTGAAATCTACCTACAGACTTGTGCTGTCGTTAAAGGAAATTTGTTAAAAGAGAAACCATTGCTTAGATTAATACTGTGAATAACTAGATGAACGTAGGTACTAATAATTTGGTGTTGTTTTTAGGGTTTAATACCGATCCAACCCGCTCAGAAGGCCACCTTTGCTTGCCTAAGTCATATTCTGTGAATGTTCGAGAAGCTATTAAAAATATAATTGAGGTAGGTTTCTTCTATTTTCCATGATTGTGGAAGTTGCATATCTTGAGTCACCTTCAATATAATGTTACCACTTCATTCTAAATTATTTAGGGAAAATTCAAGTGGACGTTCAGAAGAAGGATTAGGGTAACCTTGTTGGGAGAAAATGTATTTGACATGCCAGTTGAGTTGCATGATCAGCAGTTGCAGCATCCAGAACTAAGGTAGTTGATGTTGTTTTAATGTAGGGACGGAATGTAAAAAACCTTAAAAGTACCTTCAAAGCTTAAATATTTGAAATATACATTTATGTTAGCAGTTATCAAATTTAATTTGTTGCAGATATTTCGATTGCCTTCAAGAGCAGCACGTATCTGTTGAAAATAGGGATACGGATGTCTTAGAATACCCGACGAAACGTGTCTTACCTGTTTTATCACTCAATGAGGTAACTATAGAAGACATTTTTCAAATCGAATTCAATAGCTTAGTAGTGTATGTATGTGCTTTGTGTGACTTATTTTATTAACTGTCTGTTTTGCGGATTGGATATAGGTTTACATAGGAGAATGTGTATCTGCTCGAGTTTCATATTTTGAGATGTCTATAAACGAAGGTGAAAGGTATAAAACAAAGAACGCAGGCTTATGCGTATCAACTGGCACTGGATCTACTTCCTGGTCTTACAACATAAACAAAACTTCAAACCAAACAGTTAGTGATTTATTTGATGTTCTTGCTGAAGAGGGGATCTCGGAAATTAGTTCTCAAAATAAAACGATCATTGACCGAGTGACTAGAAAATACAACGAGAAGCTCATATATGGACCAGGTAAATTTATTTTTTCCTTTTATATATTCGCATTTTTAATTCAAAGAATCTAATACTGTAAATTGCTGCTATTCAAATTGCCGATTCATTTTAACTTTTTGTAGAGATGAAAGATATGCTGTATAGTATCAGAGATCCCATAACTTCGTACACGTTGCCGTTTGCATTCGAGCTACCACCTCGTGGCTTTGCAAAACGCCTAGAAGTTCGGTCCCGCTGTTTTGATGCGTGCCTGGTGATAGATGGTGGATTGTCTTTCCCGTTCAATGACGGAACAGTAGCTATTTTAGAGACTCATGATTCAGATGCTTTACGAACTATCATAGATGTAGGCGGTTAAATTTTTTGTCTCTGCCTGCTTTCTCAGTTTTACCTTCTTGTTCTTGTTGAAATGATGCTTTTTATTTTATATTCAGTTATATTTTTTGGTGTTCATACTGCAAATTATGAACTTTAGTGTTATCACTGTAGCTCAGCTAAAGTTGGCTATTATCATGCTTTAGCTTCATTAAACAAAATTCCACTATTTACTGAAGGAAATACAACACAAGTTATATTAATTTTACTTGGTGCGAATTTTGAAAGTGGTGCCTTTAAGCAAACGGAGTGTCTCATATATCATGATGTTCCCGTCGATCCTATTGATATTAGCCAAAGGACTATGTGTAGTATCTAGTTTATTACGCGAACCAGTAATTGTAATAATAATCATTATATTTGTAAATATTTTGGGTGAAATTGAATTTTCGTACTGCTGCATTTGTGCAACTACATATTGTGATCTATTTTTAAATTTACATGACCTTACTCTCTTATATGCGCGATTAAATGTGTGCAATTAGATATTTTATTTTGGGACAAAATAAACTGATAACTGATATAAAGTTGACCACTTATTCCAGACAACGTCTGGTATGTAATCGCTCTTCACGTAAAAGAACATGCAAAGATGTAGAAAAACATGCAAGTTTGTCACCATTGTGACGTCACCACACGATTCACACTTCACAGTAATCCAAAGCAGACAATGCGGCTAATATATCATAGTAGGTAGTATCGAGTCAGGTTCGTTTAGTTACCAACACTGAGGTTGGGAATTAAATCGCAGTTATTACAAATTACAGCTGGTGGGCACGATTGGTAAGGTGCAAATAATTAAAGTTTACCTGCTAATCTCCATCCAAATTTCTAACGATCACAGTCATGCTGTAAAAGAGTGTTCCTTAATGCATAAAATCTACTCGCATTTTAATTACTTTAATTTTGAATGCGTTCAAATGAAGTGCATCTAAAAATCTAAAGTATTTCTAATGTTAGCTGTAACACAAAAAAATAACATTATAAATCAGTCGCCGACACCGAAACGTCATTTGATTCCACTATCCTAACGACCACAATTAGGGTTCAAAATTGATCACAGTTAGGTGACGTACAGTAAAAATGTGACAGTTATGCTATTCAGTAGGAGCGAATTCCAACTTGAATTTTTCTTCGAATTACCTTAGATTTTTAGATGCACTTCAGTAGAACGCATTCAAAATTAAAGTAATTAAAATAGCATCAATGAACACGCTTTTACAACATAACTTGTATCAGTTTGAAATTTGGATGGAGATTGACGAGACAAACACAATGAAAGAGAGTATTCGTATCATCCTCAGCACAAGTATTCTCCTTTGTACCACTACGTCCCGCTTTGTTGATCGTCCCGAAGGTCGTTTCCACCCCCGGTTCATGGTGCCTAAACCAAAAAATTGTATTCACAATACCACGTGAGTCAACTCGACAATTTTCAATTTATTTTTCGAAACGCTGGACGCGACCCGACACTTTTTATGCCATAGCTACCATTTTGGTGTCCAATTCCAAAATAATAAACACTAGAGGTCAACCTTCTACACCTAAGTCGCTGTAAGCTCGTTACTCGTTGTAGTTTTACATTTTTTTGTAGAATTGCTAAAATTACTGTGGAATTTGTTTTCAAAAAATGTACATCGCCATAGTAATTTTACATTTTTGCAAGTACAATACTTGCAAAAATTTACAACGAATTGGGTTTACCTTTACTAGTACTGCTTCTACTTTTAATCTATAAAACCGAAAAATATTTGAAGTAGTTATTACGAAATTTTAACTAAACTACGATCTATCTCTTGGATCTATCTATAAGAACAAGTTGCCTAAGTCAATCAAAATTCCGACCGATGGTTTTTGTCGCACAATATTTCTCGGAAACTGCGGGTTACGATTATATGTTTAATACCCATAGAAACAGAAAATTTAAGTGGAGAAATTAATTTTCTACAAAAGGCATACGTACAGAGTACTATACAAATAGAGTTTGCTCTCATGTTCATGACTTCTGTATTTTATGAATCGGGAGAAAATACAAGAAAGGTGTATAGGTTTATGTAAAGAATTGAAAACAGAAATGTTAACTTTATTCTGTTCAAAATAAGTGTATTCCGAATGGATAAAATAAGAATAGCTTTATCCAAAACTAAAGCTGCATGTCAAGGGCAAAGAGTCATTCGTACGCAAATCCAATTCCAACTTAAAAGCATCACCCTCGATATGCATTTAAAACTATGGTCAAAGGATATTTTCTGACAGATTCCATCGACAACCACGTTTACTCTGAAGTCCATACCATTATTTGCTATTATTTGCAGGTTGTGGATTTGCGGAAATTTCCGTGTTTGATATTGCAGTGTCAGAATTTTTAATGGTTGGAATCTGAATTACTTCAACGGCTCAATGGCTTTCTTCCGAAATTTATTTTTTTGAGCGGGTGTCCTTGCTCGTTTAGTCGCAGTCTGTTTGATATTGCAGTGTAAGAATTTTTAATGGTTGGAATCTGAATTACTTCAACGGCTCAATGGCTTTCTTCCGAAATTTATTTTTTTGAGCGGGTGTCCTTGCTCGTTTAGTCGCAGTCGCTGGTCTTTCCCATCGTTGCGTTAGCTGGTTTTGAGATTGAAATGGTAAAATTCAATTTATTCGATAACTTTCAACCATTTAAATAAAAAAGTTAAAATAATTGTTTATTATTTTGGATTATTATACCAATATGGTAGCCATGGCATAAAAAGTAACAATATCGAGTCCCGTGTCCAGCGTTCCGAAAAATAAATTCAAAATTACTATGTTGACTCTCCTGACCTGGCATTGTGAGTAAAATTTTTTGCTAAGACACAATGCTCCGGCCCATTCCTGTTCTGGCAGTCCCAGTGTTCACATGGTGACTGTGGACGAACCTGACTCGACTACTTAATTTTTGTTGTCATTGTTTTTTGTTGTTATGACTAATTAAGTTTGACACTGCTTTGGTATTGATTTGGCTTTCGTGGGTCGTTTGAATATTTACTGCAATTATTCGAATTTATACATGTCCATAGTAACCGCTGTTGATTCTGATATATTTGTAGCGTTGTCTGCTTTAGATTACTGTGTACATAGTGTAAATCGTGTGGTGACGTCCCAAAGGTGACAAACTTGCATGTCTAATTTTTCGCAATGAACGATTACATAACCTGACGTTCCAAGTTTCTGTTTCTAGTATTGGTAATGTGTACCAGAAGACAACTTTTAGTTTGAAAATGAATGTTACATCTGGGATCGTTTACTTTTAAGGAACAAGGATTAGAAATTGTATAATTCTTAAAATTATCCCTGTGAGAATATTTTAACGGCACAAGAAGATATACAATGTGTATCGTCGGCGAACAGGCAATAAATGTCGCTTACCCCATTCGATTTTAAAGGATATGCGGCATTTTGGCCCTTCACTAACAATCTGTCCCACAATAGTAGGGTATCATTTTTCAATTTTGTTTCGTGTACGTGTTGACTCCTTGGTTGAATCCTTATATATGAAGCTCATTTCATGTAGTTGCTGATTACGCATTCAAGCAAGTTTCGGCTCATTTTGGAAGAAACACGCACACAAATGAAACCCTAAATCTGGTTTCGGTAAAAATTGCTTTTCAGACCTCATGGATGCTGATAGAGTTTCACCTCAATAATACTGTCCATTGTACACATTTAAAAGTGGTACTTAACGAAAGATGCAAAATGCCAGCGCCAATCCTTCAAAAAAATACAAAAAATGGAAGTAAAGTTCTAAGTCCAAGTACCTTGAGGTTTTCCATGCATTCTACAAAATATCGAGAAACGGAGCATTATAGCACAACATTAATGGGATACCTGACGAAAAAGTGAGAGTATGAAATTTTTGAGATTTTGGAACTATTTTCACAGATTTGATGAGATTTATTTTTAGCGAATCTTAAACAAAAAAGTTGAGATTCTCACTTCTTTGTCAGATCCCCCCTTATTGTGTGCATGATTGTGGAGCAGGTAATTACTAATTGTCAATCGTGTAGGACACGAGGAAGATGTAGAGAATAAATTAACTTGGTGTAGGCAGAGAACACACGCTAGAGTGTGTTAGAGATTGTTTTGGGGTAGAGAACACACTATAGTCATAGAAGGAATTTTAAATAGAGAACACAGCCGTTCAGTACCGATTTTTTTTTTTAGATACGGTCAAGTTTTAAATAGCTATTTTCAGCTTGACTTCAATTAGAAACCCGGGTTGCATTAGAGACCGGTGCTCTGTCTAGTAACTTACTGCCTTTTG